>JAJJMA010011953.1:0-15595 GCA_023529015.1 Papaver nudicaule | reverse complement strand
CTCGTCCAGTTTGAACACCGCCCAGTACAAACTGACTACAAACACTAGCCTACTATAAGACTTCGGTCTGGGATGTAGCAGAGACCAACTCAAGCCCTCCAAGCGAATTGGCTACTGTCGCCTTCCTTACGTCTCTAGATCCCCCACAGATCGTCACGCACTTGATTCCCCCAGCTGACGTCCTTTACAGGCCTAGGAGTTGCTTTGACCGATGCCAAAGGCTTGTGTCAGCAATACTGGTTTTTCAACCTTATTGGTGACGTGCGGTGTAACTGTCCTCTATCAGTTTACCACACACAAGATGACTTCCTTCGGATTGTTAAATCCAGGTCATATGGAAATCTACTTCACAAATCGGGGCTGACACGCAAACCAAGTAAGCAATGCCCAATTTGTATTTACCTCAGTTATACACGAAGAATCACTTAAGAAACTTGTATAACTGGAGCTAACTAGGTCTTACAATAACGAGTGCAGCCGTGCGTTGCTACCTTTCCAACCTTGTTGAGTAACGTATCAGTTCTTGAATAGCCGTATATCAGAAGAGACGGACTTTAGAATAGACAAGAACGTGATCAGGTTACCAAGGTTACAGGTTAATCCGATTTCAACCAAAGATGGTTTCAATCTCCTACCTGTTTTTCCCAACTCTCAAGAGAAGTCTTTATAGTCGTAGGGAGTTCCCAGAGGAGCTGCAACCTATAGAGGATGACTATACCACAACAAGCATTCACCGAAGTGAAAAGAGTTTACGCTACCTTCCCTAAGGACCTTCTCGTATGCTTGATGCTTGCGGTATTTGTCCATAGCCACCTCTATTTATAGCACTCAATAAGATAGGTTTCTTTGGAATAAATCAATCAATTACTTGTCCCACAAGTTAGGGAAACCCTAAACTTGACAACCAAGTAATAGAGATTAATCTCAATTGGAATTCTTTTTATAATTATCTGCCAAGCGTTTTGTTAGCTCAAAAACACTTCAAGATAGAAATCCAATAGACCAGAGATAATCTTATCTTATTGACTCATTGAGGACCGTTAGATGGAACACAAAAGAGTTTATGTTTTACACAAGTCCATCTAAGAGATAAAGGAGTTTGGAATTTGACTCAGAGTGAAATTCTAAGAGAATCTTCACTAAATCCGACACCAGCAAGATGACTACCGTCAGGTTCACGTACTGGTACGTGAATAAAATAGTCATCTCGAACTCAGGGAATTTCCGAGTTTCTGGTACGCAAACCGGCTCGTGAACCGTGCGCCTGTCAGATTTCGTCAAATCTGGATTCCACTGGAAGTACTGGGCTGAGCCAGAACTTAGACGTGTATACGTCCTCAGCTGTGATCCATGGACTCTTTGCTCAAGAGTACTCCTTTAGATTCATCTATATCCAACTAACAATTTGCAAGCAAACCATTGCAATGGACACATGGCACCGAATCTGTCTCATTCATTCTTGTACTCACAGTATTTGTGGGATCAAACACTGGTCATGACACAAGGCCACGTTACACAAGAATACGATCTCAATCGCTATTATCACTACAAAAGTAGTCGACTATATTTCGAAAGAATAGATGAAGTAGAATAGAAGAATATCCATAAAGTCATAACTCATACTAACCTTTTGTCGATGAAGAATAATTGATGTCTTCTTTATCTTCACAGTCTTCGTCTTCAAGGTCTCTACTACTTTGTCTATATCCCAATTCCGAAATCTAACCTCTAGTAGGCTAAATCAAGAATTGAGTTTTGACACATAAAACTGACAACTAGCTTGACATACCAACGCTAGTGGGTTTGACCGGACAATGCCCTAACACATTCCTTAGACACCATGTATATATTTTCTTAGATTGGGAATAAATTTTCGTGCCTCCATGGAAAATGGAAAACCCCCAATTAGTCCAGATAATTTATTCGCAATCGTTGCTTAAAGGGTCTGCATTTGTTGCCGAGAAAAGAAGATGATTTTTTGTAACTTTTCAAAAGATGTATGGCGCGACAAGTGAATCATTACGCTAGTTTCAGGATAAATCTTCTTTGTAACAAAGTTAGAAACTTAGGAAATTGGTCGATTTTTTTTTTGTTTGGTTGATCGAGCCACACATTCTAACAAGATTATATTTGTCACCAATTTAATATCTTGGATCCTAGTAGTTTATTGATACGGTTATTTTCTTGGACTATGGTGAATCTCCTGAGGACGCAATTCACCATTCAGATACTCAAACTGAAAAGAACGCAACTCATCGAACTTATGTTGACCTCAAGGTACTAGACTTTCTGCCTAACTTTCGAAGAGTTTTCTTTAACCACGCATTTATTTTTTACTGATTTTTCTTGGAGTATATCTAGCTCATCTCTTTCTAGTTTCAACCACCATAACCAAGTTCTTTTTGTATTAAATCATCTCATTTGTTCTACTAGCATATTAAATATTATATATATCTCCTTATTCCCCGTTTTCTATCTGTAATCTATTGAAGTTTAAACATTTCTCAATATGGCGAAAAACGGACCTAATCCATTATTCAAATCAACTAAGATAAATATGTTTATATAAACCAATAAAAAGAAAATGAATTCATATTTCAAGAAAAATTAAACCTTTTTATATTAGAAAAAGAAAACCAAGAAAGTTCTGAACAAATTAAACATCAAAAAATTCATTGTTGACGTAAAATTAGAGACTAGCATGTACAAGCAAATGTTATTTAGAGGAATTCCATATATGAAAAATTCCAACTATTTTATTGTTGAGTAATTTCTTGAAGTATTTGGTTGAAAATATTTCAACCCAGAGAAAAATTTCAGGCACAAAAACATAAGTATATAAATAGGAGGAAAAAAAAGAAGTTTAAAATCTAATGCTTAATCTGAAACTTCAAATGAACATTAACAAGAGTGATATATTTGAAATTACCTTTAATTAAAGAATTATGGAATACCCATCGACTTATTATCCCAAAGGATAAATCCAAATAACTATAAATTACGTTGTCAACTTTTGAGTGAATTCAATCCCTTTTTAAATTCCAAAAATTTATCTTTGTAGGAATTCAAATTTTGAATAAAGATCTTAACTCAGGTTGTACTTGGATATTGATTTGCGATATCATCCAAATAATTATCATATAGGTTCACGAACATAAAAAGTTGGTGGTGTACTTAGTATCCCCTCCTTTTGAATTGGTACCAGACCTAACAGTTTGTGTTTGACTAGTTCGTGAACTATGGATAAACATTCCATAAACGTACATGTACCACCAGTTTTCGATGGCAAAAATTATATATGGTGAAAATATGATATGCGTTCTTTCTTACAATCTCGTGATTTTCAATTATGGATTTATGTCGTCGAAGGTTATAAACCGTCCACTATTATTGTGGACTATATTACTCATGATAAGAAAATATTTGAGTATGAGAAGCCGATAAAAAAAAGGCAAATAAATATTCTGACAGGCTTAAACGCTATCATTCATGCCATAACCCCACGTCTTCAACATCATGTACTACATGTGAGACTTCGAAAGAAGCTTGGCATATTCTACAGACTGTATTCGAAGGAAATAGTGCATAGAAAGAAAGTAGTTAGTGCTCCTTGGTATTCTTCTATAAAAAAATCAGCTTTTTTTGGGATGATGAATGTGATGATCAACCCGAAATCGATGTTGACTCCACCATGGCTCTAACCGCACAACATATTACAGATCTCTTGAGAAAAAGAAAAGACCAACGTTTTGAGAAAAGTCCTCCATGGTTGAATGAATGGTTAAAGTGTCCAACTCATAATTGACAAATTCGTAGGTTCAATTCCCGCTAGATAGCTTGAATCACTCAAATGTATCTTACTTCACGAACTCTCTCCACTTCTTGATGAATTCTTTGAGGGTTTTATTACGCGAGATCATCGGGAAATTGAACTCACAAAGTATGGAAGACTGATTAGACCCAAATTTATTGTCTCCCCTTTCTACTCTTCCACCTGGCTTTCAAAGAAAAAATCACGACAAAGATATCAATGTTGATTACGAATTTCATTGCTTCAAGTGTCGTGGATATGGGCATATTGCAAAGGAATTTCATATGAAAGAATAGTAAAGGGTGATAGTGCTCATGCTGCAATTTTTGATGACATGCGGATGAACAAGTCTTTGAAAATAATTAATACATCTGACGTAGCGTATGTTGTAGAAGTATCAGAATTTTCTGGTAATAACGAAGACGATGAATCCAATGATCGATCCTTGACTTTCTCAACAAAAACGATGATTCTTTAAGAAAATCTCTAACTTAAGAAGAGTCTTGACACAACCAAACAATTTAGGTTTAATGAAAGTGAGAAATTAATTAGTGAATTTTGTAAGTCACTGTCTGATAAAGACAAATATACAAATACCCTTAAGAATGACCTACAAAACTATCTGGTAGCCCGAATAAAATTTTATCAATGTTGCTCGGAAAAAAATCATTTGGTGGTACAAATGGAATCGGGTGTAATGCTAACACTTCCTACAATAAGAACAACACATTTATTATAACAAGATCTTTTCCTCTACAAATGAGAAAATTAATTTTAATTTTGGTACCTCTGAGGAAGCTAAACTCATAAAAAATGTTGATATTGTGGGAAAGATGGATACAGTCAAGAAAGGTGCAGAAAGTTTCGTCAAAAGTTCGATATTGTTATGAAACTTCAAAACGACATGTACAAGATGAACCAGAAGATGGAAATCATGGCTGAAAGGACAAGCACAACAATGGAGAAAAATGCAAGAAAGATAAGAAACAATATAATCATCTAAATAAATGTCAATCTTGGAGTACCAAATTATGATATTCATGATCATGTTGCTCACACTCTACTTAACTAGAGTGTGGATGCAACCCTACTCTTTAACTTGAATGTGTGAGGCTTGCAGTAAAATCAGGTTAACACTGATACTTGAGAACGAGATTGATCAAGTCAATTTTTCTAAAAAGTATCTTTGTGATCATGTTCTTGTTTTTCTTGGTTCTAGATATCTTTCGGTAATAACGTTCTACCCATGTTTTCGAAAGACAATAAATTATTATGTGATTATCTCTTTTGTTGGTTGAGAAATTGTTTTCCCCAGATGAATCCACATTCAAAAGGTTATGTTATGTGGCATATTATCTTGATGGTTTACGACTGTAACTCGCATTATTGTCTTTTGTACACCTGTTTATTCAAAGCCTCAAAAGTGATTGTTGCATTATTGTCTTTTGTACACCTGTTTATTCAAAGCCTCAAAAGTGATTGTTTGTGCAAATCGTTGTCAAAAAGGTGCTACATATCTCTAAAAAGTGAGCCCAAAATGTAATGACGGTATCAACACCTTTAATGCTACCTGTAGGCTTCTCCCTGCCTCGGGCTCTTAAAGCAAGAGTCAAGACCGGAATCCACGGAAATTCTACTTGTTAAAGCTTATAAAGGTATGCATTTAGATTGAAATTATCTAAACATATAGTGTTGCGCTAAAACCTGCGGAAGCGTTTAACCAACAGCTACAAAGATAATCTTAATATGCCAAGAACACAAACACACACAATCAAGAAGACAAGAATTTAACGAGGTTGAATCCTCGGGAAGGAATAAGTGATTTTATATATTATCGTACAGAGAGAATATATAAAACCCAAGAGAGAAGAAGAGCTTCTGGTATATCTCATAGGTTCTCCCAAGGGCTCTATTTATATAGGTTACATACTTATCCTACAAGTAAAGGGTTTCCTAATACTTGTCTACAAAGAACATTCTAGACATACCTAGAATTTCCTAGTTTAGGCATAAGTAAACATCCTAGAATTATCTAGATGTTTCCACCGGCTAAGTTTGGCTTCCCAAATTAAAGTCCACCGACTAACAATTTGAGTTTCCTATAACACTCCAAACTGTCCCGACCTATATCCAACAATTCTCCACCTCGGATCATGCATTCATGCATGAGACGATCAATAGCTAAAAACACCTCCGTCTTCCAACGTCGATTGCATCACATGGCTGACCACTGACTGCCTACGTATCCTTCTGTAAGGAATCAAACCGACCGTAGTTCACTTATGAGGCCTTGCTAGAAGGCCTCCACCAGGCTCCTAAGAACCTTTATCCCACAAGGGCCTCACCAAACAGGAAGAACATGGACCAAGTTCGAGCAGTGTCGAAACTTGACTCCAGATACAACTTTAGTCAACATATCAGCTGGGTTGTCCTTGGTATCGATCTTCACAAGTATAATGTCTTCTTCTTCAAGAATGTCTCTTATAAAGTGAAACCGAACATCTATATGTTTGATCCTTGCATTCTGCACTTGGTTCTTAGCCCAAAATATGGCACTAATACTATCACAATAAACAGGAAGTTGATCCTGCCACACACCCAAGTCATCAAGCAATCCTTGTAACCATATAACTTCCCTAAATGCCTCTGTCACTGCCATATACTCTGCCTCCGTAGTTGAGAGAGCCACAGTAGACTGCAATATTGATCTCCAACTTATTGGTGCTCCTGACAAAGTAAACACATACCCTTTAGTCGAACGTCTCTTGTCCATATCACCAGCAAAGTCAGAATCCACATAACCAACACACAACTGATTGTTACTGTCTTCCTTCACAAACTCCAAGCCAACATAAATTTTACCGTAAAGATACCTCAAAATCCATTTCACAGCTTGCCAATGTCCTTTACCAGGATTATGCATATAACGGCTGACCATACTTACTGCATGTGAAATGTCAGGCCTCGTGCACACCATCGCATACATCAAGCTACCAACAGCATTAGCATATGGGACTTGGGTCATATACTCACGCTCTTCTTTGGTACTAGGAGACATTTGAGCACTCAACTTAAAATGAGCAGCAAGGGGAGTACTTACAGGTTTAGTTCCTTCGCAGACACCAAATTTCTGTAACACTTTCTTCAAATATGCCCTCTGAGACAAACAAACTCTACCCTTCTCTCTGTCACGTTGAATCTCCATTCCAAGAATCTTCTTAGCTTTTCCCAAATCTTTCATCTCAAACTCAGACAACAATTTTCGTTTCAAATTATCAATCTCTTTCTTGTTATTCGATGCTATCAACATGTCATCGACATACAAGAGCAAATATATGAAAGATCCATCTTGTAATTTCTTGAAGTACACACAGTGGTCATAGTGACTTCTTGAGTATGTTTGGCCAATCATAAACTGGTCAAATCGCTTGTACCATTGTCGAGGAGACTGCTTCAGCCCGTACAACGACTTCTTCAATTTACATACCCAATCTTCTTTACCAGCAACCTCAAATCCTCTCGGCTGAGACATATAGATCTCCTCTTCTAGATCACCATGTAAGAACGTCGTCTTTACATCTAGCTGAACTAGGTCTAAATCATATTGTGCTACCAAGGCCAACAAAATACGAATTGACGAGTGTTTCACAACTGGAGAGAACACTTCGTTGTAATCAATTCCTTCTCTCTGGGCATAACCTTTCGCAACTAACCTTGCCTTGTAGCGTACTTGATTCACCAGGGATCCTTCTTTCTTTGCATACACCCACTTGCACCCAATGGCCTTCTTACCGTTCGGAAGTTTCATAAGAATCCATGAGTCATTCTTGTCAAGAGACTCCATCTCCTCTTTCATTCCACCTTGCCATTCTTCACGCTCTACACTTTGTATAGCTTCAGCATAAGTGGTTGGAGTACCATCTTCAACAACTGGTAATGCATAAGTTACATAATCATCTAACCTTATAGGTCTTCTAGTTTTTCTTTTTGGTTTGCTGGGTGTTACAGTCTTCGTAACTGTAACTTCTGCATCATCTACTGCTTCTTGTTCCTCTTCACTAACAGCGTCACTATCATTTGGAACATCAGTAGTTTCTTCTCTTGTAGATTCCTCATCTTCAGAAGTAGACTCAATAGATACAGACTTAGCTGGACTTGGTGGAACTGCATCAAACTCCACCTGCTGCAAAGGTTCACTGGTACTGGTGCTTCTGTCCTCCACCTGCCGAGAACCCCAAGACTTCACCATAGACATCTCATCGAATGTAACATCTCTACTCATGATCATCTTCTTCTCAACTGGATTCCAAATTTTGAATCCCTTCACTCCACTTTTCATACCCATAAAGATCCTTTTAACAGCACGACTATCAAGCTTGTTTTCACTTACATGATACCATGCAGGGCAACCAAAGATATGAACTGAGTCATAATCATAAGCTGGCTTACCAGACCACTTCTCCATAGGAGTTTTACCTTCTAATGCAGCTGATGGCAACCTATTAATGAGGAAGCACGCATATGTAACTGCCTCAGCCCAGAACACTTTACCTAATCCAGCATTAGATAACATACATCGTACCTTCTCCAGTAGCGTACGATTCATGCGTTCTGCAACCCCATTTTGTTGCGGTGTCTTCTTAACTGTGAAGTGCCTCTTTATCCCCTCATCCTGACATACTTGCAAGAATGGATCACTCTTGTACTCACCACCATTGTCCGAACGTAGTACCTTGATCTTTCTGCCAGTTTGGGTCTCAGTTGCCTTCTTCCACTTCACAAAGACTTCTAGGACATCACTCTTATGCCTCATGGTGTACACCCATACGCGCCTAGAATAGTCATCAATGAACGACACAAACCAATGCTTCCCTCCCAATGATGCATTCTTGGAGGGACCCCAGACATCTGTATGAACATAGTCAAGAACTCCACCTGTCTGGTGGATTGCGGTGCCAAAGCTTGTTCTTGTTTTCTTGCCCTTAACACAATGTTCACAGAAGTCTAATTTGCAGGCTATAGCACCCTTTAACAGATTCTTCTGAATCAATGCATGTAACGACTTCTCACCAGGATGTGCAAGTCGCATATGCCATAACTTCGTGGTCTCTTTTGCTGCACTCTCAATGTGCTCAGAAACTGACACATCTCCAGTTATTGCACTACCCATTAAGTAATACAAATTGTGATGCCGTGTGCCCTTCATGATTACCAAAGATCCAGAGATTACCTTTAGAATACCGTTTTCTGCTACTAGTTTGTGGCCTTTTTCTTCTAAAGTTCCGAGTGAAATCAGATTCTTCTTCACATCAGGTACGCACCTGACTTCCTTCAACTCTCTAACCATACCATCATGCATCCTGATTCGAACATTCCCTATCCCAACTACCTTACAGGTATTGTTATTTCCCATACGTACTTCTCCATCAAACTTCTCAAAGCTCGAGAACCAGTCACGATGTGGGCAAATGTGATATGTAGCTCCAGAATCAAGTACCCATGTGCCTTCAGTAACGACACAAGCTGATGGTGTCACAGTTAGTGAGAAATCAGAACCATCATCTGATTCTTCACTTGCCTTCGCAATGTTCACCTCGGTTTTCTTGTTATCTCTTTCATGCTCCTTGCGCTTGGTACAATCCTTTGCCCAATGACCCATGTCATGGCACCATGCACACTCATCCTTATGCAGTCGCGTTCTAGACATAGAACGTCCTGTTCTCTTACCACGATAACCAGATTTCTTCTTCTTGTCTGTAGAACGACCTCTTGCATAAAGCACGTCATTGTCTGCTTCATATGCAATGTCTTCTCTATTCATCTTCCTAAATTCTTCGCTACGAAGTGCTGTAGTGACATCTTCATATGTCAACTTCGCCTTGCCGTGCATTAAAGCTTTAATCACGGGTTCATATTTATCAGGAAGAGAATTCACTAGACACAAAGCTTGTTCCTCGTCGTTTATGACTTCATCATAATTTACCAGATCAGTAAGCAGTTTATTAAACGAATCTAGATGCTCCGTCAGTGTTGCACCCTTCTTCATATTATAGCGATACAAACTTCTCTTAAGATGTATCCTATTAGCCACGTTCTTCACCAAGTATTCTTTCTCTAGCTTTTCCCAGAGATCCTTAGCTGAAGTCTCGTGCTGATAATTAACTCTTACTGCCGTCGCCAAACAACCTCTTATCGAACCAAGACATAATTTATTCAACTTGTTCCATTGCTTGTCAGTCATCTCCTTTGGCCGACCTTCTAGAGCCTCGTCTAGGTCAAGTTGAACAAGTGCATCCATTACGTCTGTTCTCCATAAACCAAAGTTATTGGTTCCCGTAAACTTATCAACCTTGAGTTGTGCTCTATGAGTATGTAGTATTTCTTCCTTAGTTTCATTATCCTTTGTAGTCTCTGAATCAGGCTTCTTCGTGTTTTCATCCTCTGAATCACCCATGACTCACAAAAGCGATAAAAACTAAACTTTGAGAATAACTCAAACCTTCAGAAAATACCTTCACTTGCAATACCAAGAATTACCCCTAGCTCCAAGATCTGACACCCTTGCTCTGATACCAATTGTTGCGCTAAAACCTGCGGAAGCGTTTAACCAACAGCTACAAAGATAATCTTAATATGCCAAGAACACAAACACACACAATCAAGAAGACAAGAATTTAACGAGGTTGAATCCTCGGGAAGGAATAAGTGATTTTATATATTATCGTACAGAGAGAATATATAAAACCCAAGAGAGAAGAAGAGCTTCTGGTATATCTCATAGGTTCTCCCAAGGGCTCTATTTATATAGGTTACATACTTATCCTACAAGTAAAGGGTTTCCTAATACTTGTCTACAAAGAACATTCTAGACATACCTAGAATTTCCTAGTTTAGGCATAAGTAAACATCCTAGAATTATCTAGATGTTTCCACCGGCTAAGTTTGGCTTCCCAAATTAAAGTCCACCGACTAACAGTTTGAGTTTCCTATAACACTCCAAACTGTCCCGACCTATATCCAACATATAGATGTATTTAAACTTAAGTTACTTAAAGGGTGGAGACGAGTTGTGTAATTTTATTTTTCCGGACATCAATCTTAGGGAAATCCTAGTACTTTTTGTGATCACATTGTATGCAAAATAAAAATATATCTAAAGGATGTTTAATATATGTTCTTGCTTGCAAACCAAATGTCTGATGGACTCGTGTTTAAAATATCTCTAGAAGTTTCGCGAACCTACCTCTATTTAACGGTTTATGGAAACTTCTTCCTAAACCAACTCCTTTCCATCTAGAGTAATCCTTCCTTCATATATTTTGCTATTTTGTTTGTATTGTCACCATTTTGTGACCATATTTTACATACAAGGACTGTTGCAAAGCAGAATGTCAATTAAACAACCAATGTTTATCTCTGTAAAGGTATTATTACATCAAGGAAGAAAATAAAAGCGCATTCTGAAATCTGTCGTTATGCTGTAAAGTTTCCAACAATATAATGCCATTAAAAAGTTAACTATTGAAAAATTTGTTCTCTACAATTTCAGAATGACTTCTTGAAGTAATTTTTTTTTTTTAAACAAAACCTTTTAGCTTCTGACTACTACTTCCGGTCTCCAAATAACCTATAAATATTTGGATACACTTTTAGAAGTTGCTTCTCAATTTTTGAAAAGTAAAAAAGTTAGAAGTTAGTTTGATAACGATTTTAAAATGACTTCTGGAAGCAGAAAATTTAACTTTATAAAAAAACAAAACTTTTTTTCTTTTGACTTTTAGAATTGATTTTTTGTTTTTCTAGCTCCCCAGCGCTATGCTTCTAGTATCTTTGATTTATGCTTTTCCAACGCTTCTGCTTCTGGTATCTCAATGCGTATCATAACAACACCTTTCTTTCTTAAACTTCCTCATTGAGTTTAAGCAATTTCTTTTGAGTAGTTTTATAACAAATCTTTACCAACTAAGATCAAAACCTAAAACCCCTGCCCTATCTTCCATCATCGATCCATGCATATAATCCATTAATTCACCTAGGGGCGAGTGCAGCATAGGGCAATTTTAAAGGGGTACTTGTCCATTTTTTTAGAAAAAAACCCCTATTATTGGTCTTTTATTCATATTTTGCCCCCACTAATTTTATTTTTTTTTGATTTTTGCCCCCTGTGATCTTGAATCCTGGCCTCGCCCCTGAATTCACCAGCATCCAGTTCGCCCATCCGCTGCTAACCCCTACCACCAAAGGTTAAAATTCTTTCATTGAGATGAAACATGGAAAGAGAAAATTCAACCAGACCCTACAGCCCAGGCCCAACATCATGAATTCCGTGGTTCCGTGGTACCAATAACCACTGTAATGGGGCTTCACGACTTCGAGAGGTATAACCAGCAAGAGGCTTGGGAGATGATTACAATTATCAGTATGCTTGGAAGAAGTATGTTCCTCCAAAAGAAGTATGTTCCTCCAAAAGCTCGAATACTTGTTTGGCTAGCGGTGCAGAATGAGGGTGCCAAATCAGCTCAAAAATTTGTTGTTTCCGTAAGTGCACTGATGTAGAAATAAACTGTTTATTGCTGCATTTCTCAGAGAAAATTTGGAATTATTTCATATCCAGAATGGATTCACTTGGGGCATAAGTTGGGAAGTAAAGGCAAATGAGCAGTTCAAAATTCGCATGCTAGGCAAGAGAGTGGCTAACAAAGTACGGTAATTCTGCCATTCGCAATTATGAAATACCTGGGCCGTGGGCTGAGAGAAATAGAAAGGTAATGGCCAGAAGAAGAATTAAGGAGAAGGCCATGATGATTATCGAAATCAAGAGATTAAATTTTCATTAGGGTGCTTTGCGCTCTTGGTTCGTTTAATTTCTTTTGGGAAGTTTGATTACAAACCGGGAGGCTGTACCATGGACAATGGTTGTTGGGTGATAATGATGCAACAATTGCTTCACCAGATGATGCCATCCATATAGGTGGACTACGAAAGAAATGAGATTCACATGGGCTTGGACGCAATTTGGGCTTTTGTTATCAAAATGGAATGAGGATAGTAAAATCGTGTGTTTGTACTCAAGGGGTGAGCATGGACCGGACTGGGCTGATTTTCGCCTCATCCGCGCCGCACCCAATATTTGGTGGATTTTGGATTCCACATCCGCACCCAATCCAACATCCGGCGGATTAATGCGCGGGTTGGGTGTGGATAATCCACTGATTCTTACAAAATTAAAACTTATTATAAGAAGATAGCATTGTGCAAAACATGTAAACTGCCGAAACAACCTACATACATATATAATAAGGTATCCCAAATTCTTGTACAACATCACAACTCCATATACAAAAAAATGAAAATAAAACATAAACAACAGCTCCAAAAAGCATGTTTACAACTGCCCAATCTAAATGTGCAAAAGTTTTAGAAGTCTAAAGCCTATTGTTAGTACTATGTGCCGTATATACCACACAAAAAAAAAATCAGTTCAAAGGGATTTCTTTTTCTTCATCCTTGAGCACTTCCAACGCGTTTGCAATCCAAAGAATGAAGACAAATAAATGAATTAATCACTGACATATTATATCTAATAATCCCTGAGTTTTTATTAAATTTTCCTAAATAACCTTAAGCCTAGTGGGTGCGGGTGTCCATGGACTTTGACCGCTCCAATCGCAACCGACCCTATATTCACTGGTTTCTAGAAACAGCATCCATGTCCGACCCATCTTTTGGTGGATTGGACACCCAACCCGCAAAAAACGGTTGGACCGGATTGGGCCGGCGGTTTTTGGGTCTTTTGCTCACCCCTAGTTGTAGTTTGTACTGTGTAGGTATGAATCAGATTAATCTTACGTTACCGAACACATAGATGGATAGATCCCTCGCACCGTCGTCACATTCAAAATAACTTGTTAACCTCAAGGCATATATATTTCGCCACCGACAGTGAGCTGGTGAGTGTGGTAGTTGTGGTGTATGCGGTGGCTGCAGTGCAGTTGGTGGCAGGCCGTGCTGGGCAGCAGAGGTGCTGGCAGTGGCTAAACAAAAGTTCCTTACATGAGGTTAAAATTTATTTTAACCGCGAGTCGGTTTTTGCTCCTAAAAATTTATTACCTTTTCACAAATCTTTACCGGTAAATTCTACTAGGGCCCAAACCGACCATTGCAAAACATCCATGTGTTATGGAGAACCCAAACCTGGAAGCTAACATGTTCCCACCACGTGAAGAAGAATCACCTACCTGAGCAGAAACGAAAGCCTGTCGCAACATCTAACAGCAAACCAATTTATTGTAAAGAAAAAGAATGAATCATTTTTAATTCTCAAAGTTAAAGAGATACCGATCAAATGCATAATCTCTTGTCTTATGAATTTATTTTGTCTAGAATCGAAAGCTCTTCTTGTTAGGTAGATTGTCTCACTGAATAAGCTTTTGATTTAAAATGAAAATTCATGACCTTTTCTTGATGGCTTATTGTGAAGTTGAGGTATTATATTGCCTGTTCGTGGACCAAGTCATTTAAAGCCGATCTAGAATGATTTGGATTTTCTTATCTCCCTCTTTGTCTTTGTACGAGTAGAGTGACGAAAACTCGTTTGCTGGTGAGAATGTTGGTGGAATTCTCATAACTCTTCCTCCTCCTACCACTGAAAATAAAATTGAAGATAAAACTTATGGAGGCTAGGCCTGTCAACGGATAAATATCCGTCGGATATTGGGAAATCCGATTCCGATAGTGTTAAGACTATCGGATATCCGTTATCCGATAATATCCTATAGGATCTGAAAAACCAATATCGATACCGATTCGTTAAGCTATCGGATATCGGATATTTATCCGCTAAAATCCGGTTGCTTAGCAAAAATCTGGAAAACAGAATTCAAACACATAAACTGCCTTCAAATTCAAAGTTCAAACATCAAACATGTTCTAAAATGTCTTCAGGATTCAACCCACATTCAAATTGTCTTCAAACAAACACAAAAAAACAACAACTGCAGTCTGCAGACTAAGTAAGAACTAAGAACTAAGAAGTGAGAACTGGTGGTGTCTGGAATTGGCCTGCAGGCTTGGAATTGGCTTGATAAGCTTTTGCACACTTCAATCTTCTACAACTGCAATCACTTAAGCTATTTGTAAGCACCTATCAACACCAAACAAATACAAATAAAACATCAATCAGATAAACCCACAATCAAAAATCCAAATACAGAGCAACCCAAATCTCTTAACACATATTTTGAACAGATTATTCAAAAATTAAACCAAAAATTATTCAAAGATTATTTGAAGATGATGAACACAGAGATTGAAGAAGAGATGGAACTTACCCATGGCTAAAGCTGCTGATGTTCTTCTTGTAGAATCAGAAGAAGAGAAAAAGAAGAACAGAAGAGAAGAGAACAACATGCAATTTACCCAATTTTGAAAACCCTAGATTTTACCCAATTTTGAAAACCCCTAAATCATGCAATTAATCAAATCGGAGAACAACATCAGATTAACAATCGAATCGGAGCATAAATAAAACAATCGAATAGATCTAAGATGCTGAAACAGATCTGATTGCTCCACCATCTGATTCTACAATTCTGGATCTCTGAGATAATCCATGGTGTTGGTGGTGGTGGCTGGGTATACGAACCATGAAGAGAGGTAAGAAAAATATGAGATTGGGGGAGAGCTATGGCTGAAATCATCAAGAACAAATCTGTGAAGGAGAGCAGAACGAAAGGCAAAGAGAGCAGAGCGAGAAAAGAAAGAAATGGAAGAGAAGAGAAAAAG
>JAJJMA010011951.1:0-21441 GCA_023529015.1 Papaver nudicaule | reverse complement strand
CAACACACTTCTAGCCTTGGAGATTTCCAGTCATTCTCACGACGGAAATCTTGAACTCTTACACCCAAAACACATTCTCAACCTGATCTCAAGTTTCTTCGCCGTTTCCCTCCCTAGATCAACCTCTATCCTCTCTGTGACCGAAGCAAGACGTGAACAACCATTGACTTGGTTTAGGCTCGTCTTGTTCGACTTTGATCTCGAACACTACGAAAGTACCCAGAGACGGTGCATTGTTTTTCCAGTAAAAACAGCGACAACATGGTCGTTCTCTTTTTAGGACCATTGTTATTGAACCTCCTACTTATGGCCCTATTGGTGCGGGCGACTCGGGTGCCATACTTCCTGGTGATAAGTATTTACTCCATCAGGAGGTATATGTAGCCTTAGCTAGGGATGAGCTTCGTAGGAGAGGCTTGCTAGAAAAGTTTTTGAATGGTCCTGGTGATGATGACGACGACGACGATGATGATGATGATGATGATGATGGTTCCAAAGGCGGAAATTCGGGGAGTCCTGGCGGTGATGCCGAGGGTGTCCATGATGGTCCAGGTTGTGGATCCGAGCATGGTCCCGAGGAGTGTCCTAGAGATGGTACCGAGGGTTCAAAAAATGATCTCGCGGATGGTGCTGGCTATCAGTATGGTGGATAATGTTTCCCGAAGTCATGAGGGTTCCACTAAGGGATGTGTTGGCCGAGCCCCAGGTACTGTCTTTGATAAGGAGAGTCATTATTTATTTCAAGAGCCTGCTTTGGAATACAGCGAAGAGGAAAGTGAGGAGAAAACTGTGACTGCTTCGGAAATTACCCCTTCAAGGTCGGACCACTTTGGATTTCAGAAGTACGAAGGTGATATCCGAGTTGACAAAGATCTTATGGAGGAAATGGAGATTTTTGATGATGCCTCCCTTTGTGCCCGACGAAGGTTTTTCAAATGCTTAGTAGCAGTATTGCTCTGCCTCTTTTGGTTGTGTTCTTCCGAATCATTTGTTTATACACATATTTTTTGTTGTCGCTTTCCTTGTTCGGTACTGATCATATATATAAAGGATTCGTTTGTTTGCTTTTCTTTTTACACCCCTCCTCAAGGCTACTTTTTATTTGGAGGAGGTCCCTTGGCTGCATAACTCACTTGCCATTTTCCGTAAATGCAAGCTAATTAGCTGCCTCAGGGTTCCATCTTCCTCTATAGGTAGATGTTAATCTCATTTATCATCCCCTCGACGCCTCAGAAAGTGAGGTCCTCGTGGTCGTTTGGTAGTGGGCGTGAATGTATCATCAGCTTATATAGCCTTGATTCAAGGCGCCCACCGCTAACGGGGTATCTTGTGGGTAAAGGACTGTGCCATATAGCTCGTAGGGCCCTTACGATTTATATGGTCATCAGCTCTGTGCCTGCTGTTCGAGGTCTTTTTATTTTTTGGCATTTTTTTCCTTGGCGTTACAGCCTTTTTATTGTTGGCGTTTTTTGGCCTTGGCGTTAAAGCCTTTTTATTTTTGGCATTTTTTGCCTTGGCGTTAAAGCCTTTTTATTTTACGACGAGGCACTAGGGGAGATACGGCGTCATGGCCAGTTTATTTGTGGCGTTAAAGCCTTTGCAATTATGCCTAGCCAGGTGGGATTTTTTACCCGCCCTGGCAGGATCTGGAGTTTGATTTCGGAAGAAGTTGCATCAAAGGGTGCGATTTTCATTTATTCAATCTTTCTATGAGTGTTGCTTACATAAAAAGTTGCTTTCTAGACGAGGTGTTTCATATGCTTCCCCTCCACTGGGGTTTTTAACTTCTGGCCTTCGAGATTGATTAAGTTGTACGTGTCATTCCCAAGTTGCTTTTCTATGAAGAATGGCCCTGCCCAGAAAGGTTCTTGTTGAATATTCCTGCCTTCGCTAGGCTCGCTCAATTGTTCATTCGGAATCTGGAGGCAGCCTGCTGCTACGAGGAACTGTTCTCTATTGTCGGGACGTTGGTCCTTTTTGTTGTTGTCTAGCCTGGTGCTTGCCATTCCTGCTTCTGTTTCAGCTATGAATTTCTCTATGCTTTCATCCGTGATTCTTGGTTGTTTAGTTTGCCCCGAGCATTCTTTGCTACCTTCTTTGGCCTGAATGTTTATTTCATTGCAGGCACGAGCTTCGGAGGGGTCGCCTGGTATTTCCGCGATTCCCCGTGGAGTTGGAAACCTGATCTTTTGATGCAAGGTTGAGGCTACTCCCATGATGCCATGTAACCATGGCCTTCCCACGATAACATTATAGGGAGAGTCTATGTCAACTACACAAAATAATATTGGATGCTTTTGTTTGCCCACATGAATTGTTAACATTAGCTCCCCCCGAGGTGTCGATGGTTTTCCATTAAATCTGAATATGTTATACAATGAGGGCACCAAAGCAGCTTTCTTTCCCTCCATCTTATCATATGTTTGTCCGAAGAGTATATCGACAGAACTCCCGGGGTCCACGAGTATTCTTGGCATCGCTATTTTTCCCATTTGGAGGGTGATGACCAAAGGGTCGTTGTGTGATCTTCCCTCGTTGGGGATGTCCGCTGCAGAAAAGAATACGGGTTGTTTTTGCCATTCTTCTAGATGATTCTTCGTGACTACGCTAAGTATTTCCTTTCCCTCGAAATCCCTCTTATGGATTCGGTCTGTTTGGATCCCCTCGAGGCCTTTTGTGTGAACGATGGAATTACAAGCGTCGAATCTTGGAATGTCTCTATCGATTGTTATCACATAAGCTTCATGCTTCGGCTCTTCCTTCGGCTGTGGATGATTTGTAGGTGGCTTTGGTAGCTCCAGGAGGTGTTTGAATTGTTCCCTGGATATGAAGAAATAAATTTGGTCTTGTGCCGTAACGCAATCTTCTGTTGTATGTTCGTAAAATTTGTGGAACTGACAGTAGTCTCTTGAATTCTTTGTGTGCTTTGGTTGATTACCCCTGCTTCTGGGATATCTTATTTCACTGGCAAATTCGGATTGCTCGATAGTCCGAAGAGCATCCTCGATGGGTACGCAAAGCTTTGGGAGTTTTCTATCGTGAAAGGCAGGGAATCCTGGCTTAGATGTCCCAAACTTTCTGTTTCCTTATCCTTGCTGGTTGTTGCTTCCTTCGAATTCTCCTCGAGAGCTGCTTCCTCGGTTATCATTGTATTTTCTATTGTCGTGGTATTTGCCATCTCCGAATTTTCCTTCGTTCCCATAGCGACCAATATCATCTTGTCTTTCTCGCTTCGACGGATCCCCAGATTGATTATTCATTGTTTGACTTCGCTCTTCGAGTGATAAATTGTTTATTGAGTGGACCTGTTTTAAGATGGTTTCCTTCCCCAGGGTTGCTTGTTCTTTGATCTTTTCCAAGGTAATTCGCTCCTCTGGTATTTTCGAAGATCTTGTAGTGTCTCGAGGTTCTTGGAGAAGAGCTTATCATATAAAGGATGGTTTTTATCAAGAGCATTGAGGAATGCTCGTACTTTGTCCTTTTCTGAAGTGCCGTTCCCCACCTCTGCGCACTGTTCAGTCCATCTGTTTGTCAGACTCATGGTAGACTCTCCTGGTCGTACCCGGATGCTGAATAATTTCTCCACCCCTGGCTTGGAGGAGTTTTTGTATAGGAAGTGTAGTATAAAGACTTTGGACAGCTCCTCGAAGGACGAGATCGAGCTGGCTGTGAGGTTGTCATACCAAGCGAGGGCTTATCCTTTCAAGCTAGAGAGGAAATATTTACAGAGCACTTCGTCTCTATCAGCGTAAGCCAAAAAGACACAGAGATACATTTTAATATGCAAGGTCGGGTCTCATGAGCCATCGAAGATTGATGTGAAGGTGGGCATAGTGCATTTTATAGGAATCGCCTTGGAGAGGATTTCTAGGCTTAGGGGTGAACGATTGACATCATTCATTGCTTGCGAGAGTTTAATCCTGTCGCTTGATTGGATCCTATTGTCGAAGAGTTCGGCTCGGAGTGTCTTGATCTGGTCCAACATTACTTGATGTAGAGCCCTAGCTTCGGCGTCCTTCTTTGTTTGGTTATCTTCGCTGAATATATGTATGCTTTCCTTCGGATATGTTCCTGGTTCGGTCCTTTTGCTAGATACTGTGATCCCATGGCCTTTGCTGGCGCCCTTGGTCTTGATGTATGTTTTGGATGCAGAGTGTTCCTTCGATTGAGATACATTGTTTGGACGAGAGTGTCCTTCGTTGCATCCTTTGTAGTTTGATGCTGAATTTTCTGCCACCTTTTTATTTGCTTCGACTAGTTGCTTTTTTAGCTTTTTTATTTTTCTGTTTTTTAAGATTAACTTTCTGAACTGTGCAGCTCTCGTCGTATCTTCTTTGGTTGGTTGGTGTAAAGGCATGTCGTTGTCAGGGACAGCCACTTCATCTTCGTCGTTTTCTCCATTTTCTTCTTGTACTTGTTGTTGAGGTAGTTTGTTAGCCTCTGGGAATCCTTCTCCCTCTGGGCCTAAGTCCTCTATATGTATTTCGTCTTCGTTTACGCGTTCCCTGTGTTGGACTGTGCTTGCCGCCACCTCGGGTGATAACCCTTTACTCGTTGAGAATCTGGTGTAATGATGCCTCGAGGAACCGGTCCCTTGCCTCGAAGATCCCACTCGCTGCTTTGGAGCCTGGTCAGATTTCGAAGCCATTCTGGTTGTGACCTGTCAGAAGACAAAAAACCCGTGAGGTCCAAGACGGCTATTGCAGTGTACTATGTTTGTCATGTAAGTTTGTACGTTGCAACGGTTTTTATCGTGTGAGTTTTTAGCGTAGGTCGTATTCGTTCCTTTTAGATATATCCCTAACTATATTTTTTGTCTTTTAGCCAAAACCATCTTTCCCAACGATTCCTTCATAAAAGTTTATTTCCAAATGTAGCAGGGACCTTGAAAACCCTAAAAATAGGTCTAAAGATATTTTTTTTCATAATCGTTTTCTTATAGCCGATCCTAATTTTAAGGCATATATGATGAAAATCAATTACCATACTTGAAATGGATTTCATCATGTCAAGGTTTGAAACCCTTAAACGATGACCTGACCATTTAATGATTTGCTCAAAAAAACCTTGAACATGCTAAAGCCTTTAAGGATCTTTAGACGTTTAAGGTATTGGAGCGTTTTTAAGAACAAGCTTTGAAGATCTCTAAAAAATGAGAAAATCTATGAAAAATTTGAAAACCCGAAAAATCACAGGCAAACCCTAAGTTGTTTTAATCAGTCCCTGTTTCTAGCGCCAAACTGTATGGGTATAAAATCTGTATAGGTGCATCATGTTCTATAGCCCTCAGATCTCATACTCACACACACAGTTATTTAAACATGAATCAAGGTGCGAAGACCTCAAGAACAATACCGAAGACATGTAAAAAGACATTTAATCAAAGGACTAAACGTATAAAGATTATATTTTTGTTTTGCTACTACATGGATATGATCCTAAGGAGCTAGAGGAGATACAGACCTAATCCCTCTCTCGCCACTTAGGGTACACCCAAAAAATCCAACCCTTACAATGTTTTCCAAGTCGCCTTATATAGGCCGAGCTTGGGTGGTTTACAGCTAATAAGACAATGGACTCAATCGTGGTGGTGTCAGTCCTTGTCGAGTAAGGCGGTTCCTTCGGCGGTACTCCGAAGTTGGCTCTGGGGCTTCGGTCCTTCGAAGCAGGGTCCGAATCCCGTTCTCTGCTCGGTGTCCTCGGACTTATCTTTCTTTAGTTTGATCCCGAAGCTTCGCTACTTCTTCCTTTGGTGTGATCTTGCTTCTTGGATCTCTGACACGTGTCCCGAGGGGTTTTACCCTCTACACCAATGGTGGTGGTGGTTTTGAATGGAAATTCAGTTTTTACCCTTGGAGTGAAAAACTCTACTGAAAACCTCCACCACTAGATTAGTTGATCCAATGGCTCTAGCAATGCTAGATCAAAAATGCTCTAGCACTGCTAGATCAATATACTTCTCCCATAATTTTTACTATCATATTATCTATAAGGGTATAATAGGAAAAAACAGTGAAAAGCTAATCTCTCTCTTCCTTGCCTTAGTAATTATGCAAATCCCAACTAGCTCAATTTATATGGGACAGAGGGAGTATATTTTTATAATACAACTTACGGCTGGGATCTGAGGCCGTAACTACCAGTTTCGGCTGGAATTACGGGTCGTAAAAAAATTTACAGCTTGGTGTACTTCATAAACCAATCGAAAGTTTTGTCGTAAAAAGACTTGGATATTTTGGGTGTGGGCACTACTTACGACTGCCAAAAATGAGTTACGATTGTAAGAAAACTTACGACTGTTACTTATTCCAGCCGAAAGCCTTGGACTTCAAATTTCTGCAAACTTTTGGCTGGAATTGTAGTGGGACTCCTAACCGTAAGTGCCCTTGTATGTTGATTTGATTCAAGTTACATTAATTTTGGATGAGAACTGGTATTACCTACAAGCCGTAGGTTGGTTACGGCTTGGTTTTTTTCTTCGTAAAGCAGCCATAACTAGTGTAACAAACTGACAAATGTCCTAAAACTTTAAGCAATTTATCACCAAAACAAGATTTAAAAAAACATGTAATTAAGCATCCATAACAGCCACAGTCCAACATTACTTTGTCTTACAACAACAACAACAACAACAACAACAAGTAATCAAACAACTAAGCCTTGGGTGGAACACAAATAGTTCATTGATTGGAAATTTGACCCTCTCCTCTCAGGTAAGACGACGCCCAGATCTATGGGCTACACTAGCAATCACCCAACCAGTAGGGGTCCTCCGTACTGTCCCATTCGTCATCATGTTCCTCCTTAGATGGCGTGGGACATTAACACAAATTTAACATTTAGAAAGAGCTTCATCGTCTATCTCACCAACTCTTCTTCCTCCTAGCTAGATTACGAGGTCCTCTATATGCAAAGTGATAATTACACACTATGATCCCTGGAGGAAAAACAGGTGCAGGTACATTAACAATAAGTTCCTCATTAGTGGGTGGTATTTCCTCATCTGATGATATCTCAATCACCTCAATTGGCTGGGGAGGTTGATGATTTTCTTCTCTAACAGCAGGTGGTTGAATTTCAGCACTTGGTTCAGCGAACCTGTTGCAAAACAAAAAGAAAATTGAAACATCTAAAACTGTGTATTTCACTGCAAGCTATGGCTGCTACCTAACACCATATAAGATAGTTGTAACAATGCCTACGGCTTAGACTAACGTAGTTACGGCCTGTATGTTTGTGTCACAATATAACTCGGAGAACTGACAAGTTACGGCTTGGAAAAGTAGCTGTAAGTTAACTAATAGTTTTGGTTGCTATAGCTACTGACGTAGGTAGTACTTTCGGCTACATGTTCTTCAGATCCAAGTCGTAACTAAGCAGTTTCGGCTGAAAACTATGACTTTCGGGTAGCCGTAAATAACGTTGGTTCGAGTTTTTTTGATTTTTTTCACTGAATCTAAACTAAGTAAAGCACAAACAACTAAAAAAAAGGTGGATTTCGATTGTTACCTTTCGATAACCATTGCACCACCATTCTCAGCTGAATCCATTGAAGTTCGGATAAATTTAAACGTTGCCGGAGTAAGGGAGGCTGAGAGAGGAAGGAGAAAAAATAAATTGATTCTTAAGTTCTTTTAGGTTTTTTGTTTAGGTTAAATTAGATTAGGAAAGGGTATATTAGTCTGAATACTGCAGTTGTAAGGGTTACTTAGACGTTTCAATGTGAAAAAACACTCACATCCCCACACCCTAGATATTTAAAGTAATATTGAGGGGCTTCACATTTTTTGAAGCTCCTATATCACAATTCTTCATCTTAACCACCTCAATTCTATATTACACTTATTTGTCATCAAAACGGAGATGGTTGAATCCATAAAATATACTCTCTCCATCCCACATTAATTTCTCCATCCCACATTAATTGAGCTAGTTACTTTTTCATGTTTAATCTATTTTTAGTCTAAATTGAAAAACTAACTAGCTCAATTAATCTGGGACGGAGCTAGTACTACAAAACAAAGAGAATATCGATTCAAGCAACCAGCTTTCGGAATTGAGGAGGCAACTCAACCTACCCAAGCAAAATATGTGATGATTTAAAACGCAGGGCATCCACTGGTTAGAACTTAGACGGCATAAGTGAGTGACCCGAGCCAACAACTAGCCCATTGTGCAAATAACTAAGGTTTTCCTTGTATGAATGCTGCTGAATTAGGCTGAGCCCGGATCAACCCTATAGACAAGTGGTATAAATGTCTTGTTTTTTGTTCTACTATATAACTTGCTCCTAAAAATATACTCATAGGAATAGTTCACATAGAGACTAAATTACTGGAGTAAATTAAAGATTTAAACGAGAAAAATGATTTCTCACATTTTTCTTACAGTTCGAACTCTCTAACTTTTCTTCCTCCCAAAATTTACATGCGAGTAAAGGGGTCTATATTAAAAAAAGATGACATCTTCTCCTCGCTGATGGTGTGTTAGAAGTATAAGCAGATCTTGGCCATGTCAGTAACCTCATGAGCGAAAAATGTACTAAGCAACAACCCATCCTGGACGGTAGCAGCAAAGAAGAATTGTTGGAATACTATACAGTGATGTAATAGGCCACAAGCAAGTACTTGGTTCCAATGTATCTCATCAGTAAATGATCTACCTCCTTGATGCTTATGCCTTGGAAGGCTTCTTATCCTCTGCAGAAACATGTTTTTCATCAGTGTAATGAAGTTGAAATTATTACTACAAAATCTTCCCTGCACATACCTCAGTAGCAGTATTTTCAGTAGTGCAACAAGCAGGGAATGCAAAATACAAAATGAAACAACACTATAACCACAAAAGGAAGCTAAGACCAGCTAATGCTAAGAAAACATAACAATACAAAAAAGGCAACCCATTTACTGGGACGATGAAATAATTTCACTTCTCGTGTAAAAATCAACAAATCCACAAACAAAACAGCATCATCATTAAACCCTAATTTAGCAAAATCTTCACTTCTTGTGTTAAATAGTTATTTTGACTAATTACTTTTTCATCTCGTATGAAGATTTTATCTCATGTCGTTTCAATTTCTTTGATGATTCCTTTTTCACTGTTCACACACTCTCACATTGTCTTTCTAGATATCTATTTCTTTCTCTCCCTTAAACTCCACTTTTTGGATCTTTAAGAGATGTGATAATGGTGGTGGTGGTGGTGGTGGCAGTGGTGGCGGTGGTGGCGGTGGTGGTGTAGAAGCCATGTGAGGAGCAGCTAAAGCTGGCCACGAAGAGAGTATTGCGTATAATGCGTTAGTTAGAGAACGAGTGGGAGGGAGAAGAAGAATGTGGTATAGCCATTATAAAAAAAAAGTAACAAAAGCAATCTGGTGTTTTAGTTTTTCAACCAATTTTGGGTTTTAAACAATTTTTTTTGCAAAATATTGGTACCTAACCATTTTTAAAATGCAGATCTAGCAGACTATAGTTTCAAGATTTGAGGGCTATGTCTTACTTCTAGATATCAAACTACTTAAAAAAAATGGGTCACAACTTTCAACTCAACCATACCTTTTACTATGCAAAAATCAGCAATTGCATCTAGAATTTGTGAATTATCTAACAAACTCAAAACCAAGTGCTCAAGGACATAAATGTTGATTTTAGAAAAGAACTCACCAACTGAAGCAGGGTCTACATGTACATAGAAACTGGCAGCAACTATGAAATAACAAAGAATGAGCATCAGCCCTTTAAAGTAGTTGGAAGTTCCATCCTGCACAGAAACCGTAAAGATTATGAAATTTACAAATTGGAAAGAAAAATAAATAACTCTTATGAACTACAATGCAAAATACAAAAATAAAAAAGAAGACCTGGGAAGATTAAATGTTAGTAGGTTTCAACAAAGTTCATAGAATTTGTAGAGCACGACATGAAATGATTATTTCCAACGGAAATAGAGTGTCAATAACTAATAAATGCCAATACAAACAAGTGAACAGAAAAACTAGTTTCAGAAACAAACCTGAAGCAAAAAGGCTACAACTAAGACTGTTATAAAAAGTGTGGCCGTCTCAAAAACTTGGAAATTTAGGTCCATGGGGCGCCCCATGATCCAGCCAACAATCACACAAAATGGAATCTGCAGGCAGCATATCCCCAACATGGAATTTAAAAATAAATATAAGCAAAATCACAACAGAAGAGAAAGGAATAGTCAACCAAAAAGGAATCCAAGGTCCGGTCAAAGCTAGAAAATGCCAGCAAGCACACAGTTTTTAGTTACCGCAAACATTGCTATCTGTGTTGAAGACCCAATGGCAACTCCCAGAGAAATGTCCTACATTAAAAAAAAAATGTCAGGTTTACTCAAAGATATAAAGTGCTAAGAATCCCAAATGTCAAAGAACTTACTAGCTTGTCTTTCATAGCAAATATGATGGCACTGGCATGCTCTGCAGCATTTCCCACAATAGGAAGCAGAATGACACTGATGAAAGCGATCGGCATTTTCCATGCAACAGATGCTCCCTGAAAAAGGTAATTCAAAATTTTCTAGAATGAGACCATCTCAGTTCCAAATAAACCATTTTTCTCTTTTAGCATTGACTGAGCGGGCTAACATGAACATATTATAGTGGGACTGGTTTCGTAAGTTTAAATTTCATGGTATGTCTGGCTATAAAGAATAAAATTGCCCTCTGTTTAAAGAAAAACATAGACTAAAGCAAGGCATTTCATGTAATTGATATTCGGAGTGAAAAGGCCACCAATTCTACAAACCTCTATGGCATCGACCAGGTATTCAGAGAGGACTGAGATCCAAGCTGTCAAAATTGCAAGCCATATTATACATTCCCATTTAGAGATCTCAGGAACTTCATCCTCGTCATCATCACCAGCTTCTCCCTGAGTTAACATCGCATATCACATTAGAGATACAGACAGAAAATAACAAATAAATCTAAACTAGATTTCTGTAAAACGAGAAGCACTGAGGAAGACAGCCTAATCATACATGTAATTGGCTGATTTATACTAGAGAGACTAAGTGTGCCACGTTCCACGTATCATGTATTGGATTAGGGATCATTCTTTAAAAGATGCAAAAGTTGGATAGTTAGCATACAAACACAGAATAGTGTAGGCTGGTGTAATAAGTAATACATATATGTGCATAGATGGCTTATTCCAAGCCTAAATAGAGATGATGGAGATATAGAAGCTTTAAAACCAAGAACTAACAACCTACTACTTTAATTAAATACGGTAAGGCTTCTTTCTACTCTCATCCACACCTTTCTACTTTTTAAGGATACGTAAGACTTCTCTCTCCTTCATCTGTTGACAACCTTAAGCAAGTCTATAATAATGCGAAGAAAAAAATGATTTCTGGAAGCACTAAAGAGTCCAACCTCGTATAAACGCTTGTGACTGAACAGTTGGAAAACGAGATAGGCAGCATAAGCCACCAGCATTACGCAGCTACTGAATCTTGAAAGCGCCAACTCAGATTTCCCATCATGCGCCTCAGTGTGTGTAGCATGGAGTGCAGCTGGAAATAGTATGCCCATAACTGACATCAGGAGCAGTCCTGAGTTAACTGTAGCAGCTGTCTGCAAAATGGAGGTACAACAATGCCAATTTTCATCATCAGCAACATGAAGAAGTTGGGATAATCAAGGGAAGCAAATTTTGGCAGAAGGGTTACTCTTACCTTGTTAAAAACTTGTTCCTTCTTGAAAAAAACGACACCACCACTAAAGAACGCACA
This sequence comes from Papaver nudicaule, assembly GCA_023529015.1. Lineage (NCBI taxonomy): Eukaryota > Viridiplantae > Streptophyta > Magnoliopsida > Ranunculales > Papaveraceae > Papaver > Papaver nudicaule. The sequence continues at coordinate 9,678 of JAJJMA010011951.1, read as the reverse complement.
TCCAAGCACCAGCAACATGTTTGACAAAATTGAGCCTAGTAATGATTGTTGTACGATGCGCATCATTCCATTTTTCAACGCATAGACTGATATTATCAATTCAGTTGCATTTCCAAAAGTAGCATTTAAAAGACCCCCAACTGTGTATTCCAATTCAATGTATTAAGAATGGCCGGAGGTAGATAAAAATAAATGCAGATTTATCACTATCAATATATGTTTATCAATTAGCTAAAAATGACTATTAAACAAGATTATTTTAGCATTATCCTATGAGGAATGGCAATAGATATATAAACTGCACCTTACCCTGAACCGTCACAACCAAACAAATAAGTGAATAACTGAAGTTAAAACGGGAAAGGATATTTGGTTACCTGTTGGTCCAGTGAAAAATGCTAACTGCCTGCACAAGAAAGAACCCAATCTGTTTCATGTCTTCGTGAAAAAATACAATAAATACAGGGAGAGTCAATAAACCCTTACTCTGTAGCAAAACCCAGACGCTCAGCCAAAGGTGTTATTCCCACTAAGCTCAGAAAAAATACCCATCCCTGAAACCAGGAGAGAATAAATCGGAGAATAAACAAATACAAAATTTGACAAATTTGCTTAAAGATAAGTGCAACTTACATGATTGCCAGTCAGATAATATATTAGGATTGCTAGAGGGCCAAAAGGCATAAGTATGTTTAATTTGTTAGAAAAGATCACGATCTTTAGGCTCCGGAGTACTGGATTTCCCATACATGAAAAATTAGCTTGCGCAGAATTTGAAACAGCTTTGGGGTGTAATGCATCTAACGAATCTGTTGTTCTATCAATTGAGCGAACTGATGGACTTGAAAGATTCTCATCATCAAACTGAAGTACTGATCTTTCGTCTAGTGCTCCCATCTGAGAAAATGCAATCATTCCGTTATATATCAATGATGGATGATTGGAGGGTATACTTTTGCCTACAAAAGTAAACACAAATGAGTAGAGACGCTTACTTCTATGTGTGATTGGATTCCACCCGAACGAGATTTGCTACCCATCTACAATGTATATGCTGAAAGTAACCCATTACCAAGCATGACACCCGTCATTTCCAAGCGTCTAAATCAAAAGTCCTACAAAAAGAAGTGAAGTGAAGCTTAGTTATCCAAGTTTTTTACTTCAAGCCAACAGTCCAAAGGTTCTAAGTTCTATGGTCACCTAAACTAATTAGGAAGGGCGTTTCAACCAGCTTCAGGGCTAAGTTTGCTTTTTATTTTATTTTCTGATTAATAGCTACATTCAGATGATAATAAACAAATATCTACTCTACAAATTTCGGGAAATCTTAGAATGGAATCCAATAAAAAATCCAAATCCTATCAGCAAGCAATTTTTATATAATGGTAATCCGAGGATATCCTCATTAATACAAAAGGGGGCAAGGCGAGTGAGTTTCATGCCTAAAAAATGTTGGCCATCCAACTGTGCTTTCAACAGCCATTGTCAACGAATTTTCATTTTCTACATGACAAGATATCCCCAAAAGAAACTCTATGCAACTTTATTCTCCAAGAAACTATATGTAGACTTTTTTCCTAAGGAAAAACAGAAGTCGAATAAAAGTGAAAACAACACCATTGAAAGTTTTCATACATTTCTTTCTTTTCCTTTACGAATAGTCAAAAAAGCTTGTCGAATCAAAACACAGAACATTTCCTGTTTTAACCTTAATTTCGTTCTTAAGATTGACCAATCAAAGCAATAACGTAATTAGTCAAAAAATTATAGTAATATTTTCCAACAAAATTAAGTTGCAATTCATAATGCTAGTGAACATACCAAGGAGAACAATCTGAGAAAACAATAATCAAACCTTTGGAATGCATTGAAGTTGAAGCAGATAAAGTAGATCAACAACAAATCCCAATCCCTCACTCGCTTATCCACAGAAGTTTCAGGTATCTTCAACAAAAACAAATTAGGGTTTTCTGAAAAGAGAAAATTGAGGCATCGAGATTGTTTTCGTGGATTGGTAGAGAGAGAATAGAGAATAGAGAAGAGGAGGGGAAGAGAAATTTCTTCGGAGACGAGAAAGGAGGGATGGAAGGACAATGGGGGAAGTAAAAACCTTTTCTTTAATCTTTCTTTCTTTCTTCTTCTTTAGAGAATAGAGAATTTAGAAATCGATTAATAACCAAACAATCTAACACAAATCCCGCATTTTCCGTTAACTCCCGTCTTTTTTATTCCCTCTTCCTCTCCTCCTTCCGAAGAACTGAAATAACTGAAAAATAGAATTTTGTTTTGCAAAGCAAACGGTATAGAGATGAAAAAAACAGTGATAAAATATCAGTTGCTACTTAGATCTATCGGAGTTTCAATAGGCCCCTACCTTCTGCCCACGTTTGTACAACTTCCCATGGGCCAGAGCATCCACCCGCCTCGAGAGATGCTAAAAAAAAAAAATGGAATACTCCAGTGGGGATGAGAGAAGAGAGGCAGAGAAACCGTTTTGCAAGTACTGGAGGATCAATCAACAATGAGCAATGTCGTAACAATGAGCAATGTCGTAGAGTAACAAGCATGTGTGAATTTTCACACTTATAAAAGACTAAAGAGTGCTAAATAGGTTCATGCTAGAATCAGGTTATAAAGTCTTTTTGTAGGCTTGAATAAATGGGTGGCAGGAAGCTCAGCAAATTGGCTATGGACGGTCATCTAATTCTCTAGTATTCTGCTTCTAGACTAAACGACTATAAGCACAAGGAGGGGTTCACATCATTACAAGTTGAGATGACGATGTACCACCCGCATTACATGATCCATTCATTTTGAAGACTTTTACTGCACAAATCGTTGTATGAAGATTCTACGTTGTAATAGATTGGATCAGTAATGCCCCGTGGTTATAATTCCGCCTGCAATCCTTCTCATGTTTGGGTTTTCCATGATTTCATCACCCACTAGACAAGAAAGTAACCATACCTAATTGATTTTGATTTTTCCTGCAGATATTTCATTACCGTATTACAAAGGGTAAAACAAATGCAAGGAAAGGTTGATCCCCCACTAGGCTCTACCGATAGAAAAATGCACTAACAAATGGACAAGTGAGAGATGGATAAGTGAGTAAAACTCATCCAAAAGAACAATACATGGGGATCAAATTAGACTCTGAATAGAGCCAATTTGTTTCCCACCACTCTTTTCCAAATCGCTAACTCAACAAAAAAAACAACAAACGATCCCCCCAAGAAAATGGGTAAAGATGAGTTCGCTTTTCTAGTTCCATCTACCTTTGCCAGTTATTAGTCCTCATTGTTAAAGGGGTAAGATTTCGTCAACACTCAATTAGGCTGAAGTTATAGCCGACATCTAATTGTTACTTTTTCTTTCGTTGCCGCCAATCCTGCTTGCTGGGTAATAATGGCTTCTCCTTGCATTAAAATGGCTTGCCATTCGACAAAGCTCCCCAAAGTTTTGAACTTTTCAATCTCTTCTTCTGTTCTGCCAACGAGGGATGATGGACAAAAAGCACATAAATTGACTGTTTCACGAGGACTTGTGGTCGTGTGTTCCGCAATGCAGGAATCCTCAGCTTCGGCTACTGGTAAACATGTTATCTCATTAAGCTTCAACTCGAACTGCAATCTCTTTACGAATATTATTTACACTGAACATTATCCAAAGAAGTAAACGTTGAAACAGATGTATCAATGATTTCTAGGTTCATAATTTTCAATACAAATTACTTAGAAGTAACTTGGTTTAGCTTATACTGTCTCTAGTTACTTCGAAAACAAAGGAACCATCAAAAGCAGTTGAAAAAGAAGCTCCTCCTGCAAAGCCAAAGGCGCCGGCCAAAGCTCCACCAAAACCTCTACCAGAACTGATGGAGCAAGATGTAATTCCTTCCCTGAAGGCTATTTTTGAAGCCCAGAATGATATATTAGATGTTGAGCTCTTGTTCAATGACAACAAGGTTAGTCAATAGAGTCATTGCAGAATAGTTGTTCTTCTGTTTCATATACAAGTCCATGCCATAAGATCGCAATTCTGCATGCAAGTGCCTCGAACTTTTCAATTTACACATACGAGTAAGCAATTACTATCTTCACTGATGAATTCTTAGTCAATTAACAGTTGGAAGGTTCCTTTGTGAAGAATGACACTCCTTATTCATTTTGGGCCTTCTTCCCAGACGGAGTCCTTACAGGTACCTGCAGATTTCCAATTTATGTATTCACATTCTAATACTTCATTCTATAAGAAAATTTCATACCAGTGGATATAATATGTCTCTCTCTGATTGCTTTGGTTTATAGGACCAAAAGGATTTGCTTTGACATCCTATGGCAATGAAGTGAGCACTGTTGAGCCTTTTCTGATAGATGAAAAGAAAATCACAGCAAAACATGTGGTGTTTTGGGTTGAGAAACGATTAGCAGCTCAAGGAATCCTTCCTGTTTGGAAGAATGATGAGTAGGGTGAATTTGAAGCTACACGGCCAATGAACCGAACTCCATTGCAGAACTCATTTCTTTCTTTGTTTATAGTGGCACAAGAATTTTGTTAAATTTCAAGAAACTTATACAGCTTGAAATTTGAACAGCACGTCCCAATCCTGCAGATTGTACATCACCTGGCAAAGAAAAATTGTGTTATTAGTAATTGTTCATGCATGAAAAGGACCTCTGCCATATACTTAGTTAGTGGTAGGAGGTTATACTGCCTGTATAGAAATGAAGTCTGGGTATTAATACCTTCTAGTGAAGGTATTAAATGCATGCCTTCAAGCTGAAGCTGAGGAAGATATTGCTTACAGCTTCAGATCCTTTTATTCCTCAGTAAAAATGCAGGGAAGCTGGAGGCTCTCATTCGACTACGTACATCCATTAAACAGCACAAAATAGTATGAACAGGCACTGGCTACCAGTTTCTAAACTAATACTAACAGAATGGATGTAGCCATCTTGACATAAACAAGATAAACTGGAAAAAAATATCATGCTTTGTTCTTCTTTTGATAGCAAGTAAGTAATTTATATTAACAGTGCATTTGGTTCGGGTGAATTGAGGACTCGGTAATTTAATTACATGGGAATCCACCCAATACCCTCAACCAAACAACAGTTTATAAGCATGAACAGTGGAAATACAAGTATTATCCTCCTAAAACGAGTCCAAAATAAAAATAGGAGGCTCCAGGTTATTTTATCATTAACATCTATTTACAGGAACGATTAAAAGCAGAAAAGTTTGATAGTTTAAGGCCTAGTTTAAACTTTATATTACCCCAACCACTAGTTACTAAAAAGGAATGAAGGCGATAAACGTGGCGAGTACAAAGCTCTCACTCATATTTTCCAATCAGCATACCAAGGAGTAAGGAGACGTCCCTTAAAGAGCCATTACCTCTCGCAGGCAGGGAGACCAACCATCCAAAAAAAAATCATCAGAACACCTGCAATTTCACCTTAATCGAGTAGCCCTTTAACAATGTTCTCTGCTCTTCTTGTTTTCTGTTCCTTTCCAGTTCTGCTTCTTCCTTCTTTTTTTCCCATAATGTCACGGAGGTCAGTATTTAGTGAGACTGGCATAAAATTTATGTACTTGGAAGGCAACCTGTCTTCCAGAATTAGATGTCACCTGTGTCTTCTCCCTTTAGTCATTGTCCTCCACTTATCTTTGAGGTCTTCTGGTGTTCGAGTTGTGTGGAATACAGATGAACCAAATTCTAAAATGCTCCTCCAGGGCATATTTTTCTTAGCCTCCCTTGAAAATTTCTCTACTCCTTTCTGTGTCATTTTAGTTGAAAACATTTGTTAGTAAACAGATGAGATCACTACTAGTTAACACAAAACGGATTGTCATTTTTCACTATTTCTATTGCCTAGTTTTTACTAAACCTCTCTCATCAGATGAGGATAAGTCTTAAGGAATACAAGAGAATTATACCTTTAACATTTCTTCCTCTTCCACTGACCAAGAAAGTGGATTGCGCTTTGGTTTTGGTAGTTTTTTTGCGCTGCGTGATAAAAGAAATTTTAAGTACTGCTTAAAATGTATTTATTAAATTAGTCTAGTTTATCTTTCCTAGCCATGAGATCTTCAATTAAGTTCCATAAAGTACAAAGAAACTTACCGGCGCATGGCAAGGGATTTTGTTCTCTTGCTGGTCTCGTATCCCTTACGCTGGTAAGGAGAGGACGTCCCTACCAAATCAACTTTATTTGCCTGTAAAAGTGTATTTTGAGCAACTTGTTCAATCTGTATTGACGCCTCAGCTTCTCGACAAGTTGAATCTCCTTCTGACAACTCACTGTCTGTTTCCACTTGCATTTCTCCTTCACGATCTTTTGGGTGTCCATGCTCTTCAACAATATCCTTCTCAATTTCCTTGCCCTTGCGTAGACGAGTAGAGTACATCTCCTTATCAATTTCCTTGCCCTTATGCAAGCAAGCAGAGGACGTCTTTACCAGATGAACATTCTTTGAGGTCTCAGCTTCTCGGCAGGGCCTATTTCTTTCACTTAAGTCCAAATCAGTTTCCACTTGCATTTGTCCTTCACTCTCTCTAGGGTGCTGATGGTTTTCAACCATCTCGTTTTCAATTTCTTCACTTTGTTTTAGAGGACTACTAAACTCACCGAGTACAGGCAAGTCTTTATGAGTAATCTGTTCAACATGTCCAATCGTCACAGGTTCTGTGCAGGACGAATTTCTGTAGCTACTCTCAACATTAGCTTCTACTGGATTTTCTTGTTCACACTCTTTTGAATTTTGATGTTTGTCAACCATCTCTGTCTCAGTTTCTTTCCTTCGCGTTGATGGATTATCGAACGCAATGACAACAGGAATGTCTTTGTGTTGATCTTCCATGCTGTTACGTCGAGGACAGCCAATGTGTTGTGTAACCTCCCTTCCTATAGTATGCAATACAACATTTTTCTCACTTTCCATACATGTCCCTACCCTTAAATTTCCATCAGCACCTCCAGTCGTAACCACCGCTTCTTGTTCATCATTTTCTAATCCAACAAAAATTGCTTTATCACTCCCTATTTGCCCACTTCCAGAATTTGAGCCAGAACAGGTTCTATCCGCATCTGTTCTTGAGCGGTTCAATTCCTTCTCGTGGACTGTTAAGTCTTCCTCAGTTGAGCTACCAATAAAAAGACTGCATAACCTTTTAGCAATGCGGACCTTCTCTTTTGCCGTGCTTTTTTCTTTCTTCACTTGCTCAAGCTCGGAAAGTACTCGTTTATATGAACACAGAGGGCAGTAGAAATACCCATTGTCATCAAAATTAGGTGTCACATACAAACAAGACGTGTGCACAGCTACCCAGCATCCATTAGCACTACAAGTAAGGACCTGGTCACCTTTTTTACACTTGATGCACAACCCTTGCTCTGTCCAATTTTCCATATCCAGAGAAAATGAAAGTAGGCTGTCCTCTTTTTCATTGTCACTGTACTCACGACATCTTTTCCTGGTCTTGCAACCAGTGCTAGGCCCAACAGCATCGTTATCATTACTATCTTCACTATTGTTGCCGTCATCATTATCAGTATTATCAACTTCTGATATACAAATGCTAGCATCCGTACCTTCCTTCGACGCATCTTTCCCTTGATTCTTTGACTCATCTTTGGAGGCATCTTTGCTCACACCTTTAGGTTCATCTTTAGACGCATCTTTAGACTTGTCTTCTGAAGTATTTTCAATCTCATCCTTATCAGCTTCTGTTATACAAATGCTAGCATCCGTACCTTCCTTCGACGCATCTTTCCCTTCATTCTTTGACTCATCTTTGAACGCGTCTTTGCTCACACCTTTAAGTTCATCTTTAGACGCATCTTTAGACTTGTCTTCTGAAGTATCTTCAATCTCATCCTTATCAGCTTCTGTTATGCCAATGCTAGTACCCACAACATTTACAGATGCATCTTTAGACTCATCGTTAGAAACATCCTTAGACTCATTTTTATCAACTTCTGTTACACCAATGCTAGCATCTGCAACATCTTCACACTCAACTTCGATTTCATCATTGCATGCATCTATAAACTCACCTTTGGAATCATCTTTGGACACATCCTCTGATTCATCATTTTCAACTTCAGCTTTTCCTTTATCAGCCATGGCACTATCTACAGGTTCAGGACCTTGATCAGCTTTTAATGTGTTTTCTTTATGCAACTTGAATCTCTCTGCTGCTATTGAAAGATGATCCGAATCCGAATGAGAATCAACGAACTCCTCATAATTTGAATAAGGATCAGAATCCTTACCATCATGCTTATATTTCATTTTCGCCATCTGAACATACAAATTGAAAAACAACCCTAAGTAATTTACCACATTCAAAAATCCCAATGTTCCATACATAGCAACAATGAAGTAGTTTTCTAATAAAACAGTTAAATTACATGACCAACTGATAATCACCACATTTATATTGGTTCTTCAACGGTAATGGCAATCGGAATTTAATTCAAAATTTTAAAAATTAGCCTTAAGTAATCTACAAAGATAACATTCAGAAGTTAAAACACCTTACATTCAAATTTATACAATGAAACGGCATGCATAACCAAACAAATAACTTCTATCGAGTTCTATCAGATTGGGGAGAAACATACGAATATGTTGGTATTTTGTATAAAGTTAAAATTAGTACCAAACTGAGAGAACCGGCAAGATTTGAACAAGATATCGCTGGCATTTTTGAAACCCTAGATTTTCTTCTTCCCGGGCGAATTTTCTTCGTCATCTAGTCGGTCCTCATCAACAAAGAGGGTTTTTCTTCTTCGTTTGCTGCTGTTACTGTAATAAATAAATTAAAAAGAGATTTGTTTTCAAAAACAAAAATAAATTCAGTATTTGTGCTTATAGACAGTGTGACTCGTCACTCGCAAGTTTCACACTTATTCCCAGGCCGTCGCTCGTGCGGATTAGGGTATTTCGGGGCAGCGTTGAGTAAAAAGAAGTATTTGGGAGTATATGTTTTGATCAATCACAACTCTACGATTGTTTCAAAACCAAAAAAAAAAAAAAAAAAACTCTACGAATACAAAATTCGTAGTGTCTTACTTTACTTTGTGTATTATAATTCGATGATTATTATAATTGTAATATAAGCATATATTGTACATTATTACACCTCCATCGAATTTCAATCTTGTCTAAAGATTTACAAAGACTTGTTGAACTCTGATCTTGGAATGTAGATCTTTCTCAAGTACAGTTGGATATTGATTTGTGAGATCGTCCAAGTATTTTTGGATATTGATTTGTGAGATCGTCCATTGACTAGCCATAGTTCACGAACCGAATAAAAGTTGGTGGTGTATTTGGGTACCCCCACTCATTAACACTTGAAGTTTCATCTTCGTAGTGTGAACTATGTTTATACAATATTTCTTGGAGCTTTATATTATATCAACAGTTGTGGGAACTGTGTTTATGTATCCTTACATGAATCATTAGTTCAAGTGGTGAACGGTGCAGTGAAGCTTATTCTCGAATAAACTTAATGGTACTTCAAACGCCAGTGTTGAATATTGAACAAGGTGTTGATACTAATTTTCCCATATCATACATCAACCAATAGTAAGTAAAACAACTGTAATAATGACTAAGTAAGTGGCCTTAGTCTTGCCACGGAGGTGGAAATATCACTAGAAGTAT
>JAJJMA010011946.1:12156-23790 GCA_023529015.1 Papaver nudicaule | reverse complement strand
TACGAAAGTACCCAGAGACGGTACACTTGTTTTTGCAGGTAAAAACAGTTGGCGACCACAGTGGGAGATCATTCTCTCGGTTCCAGAGAAGCTTGCTCAAAGATGGTTGAACTAAGGTCGGGATCGGATACCAAGAACCCCAACTCTTCAACAGATGGTGTTGCAGCCCCCAACAAGACACCTACCAACCCACCTGCATCCAGCAATATGCCTAACGCCCCTGTTACCCTAGGTAATCCCTCTTCAACACCCGTCACCCCAGCTATCCCTATCACCCCCGTTACCCCCAGCGCTCCGAGCCACACGTCCAGCAAGAACCCTCCTTCCACAGCTAAAGTCAACACTGCTGCCGACAAAGGAAAAGGAGTATCGGGAGCATTAACCATGGAGGAGTTAGCCAAACGACAGGACGACCTCGCAGAAAACCAAGTCAAGATGTTCGATACTCAGATAGGAATTCTGGATTGTCTCAAGGCCCTAACCTCGAAGCTGTCAAGTTCACCAGTCAAGGAGACCCGTGAAGCCGCCACCGCAGGTACCCACTCGATTGTTATCCACATCCGAGATGACGAAGCGCCTTCTCTCCCAGAAGAATCTCGGCAAAGAGGAGGACAACCGTCCCGTTATGTCACGGCGGACGACCTGGAGAGGCTGCTACGAAGCCGAGAAAGAGATATGGTGTCACCCATCCACCAGCATTAACCACCGTACCCGCACGAAGTCCAGAGGATCGCTCTCCCCAAAGGGTACATGTCACCCATGTTCTCCTTGTATGATGGAACGGGGAATGCACGTGAACACATCTCGCGATTTGTGGAGTCCCTGGGGGAACACGAGTACAACCATGTTTTAAGGCTCAAAGAATTCTCAAAGTCTCTCACTGGAAGAGCTTACACCTGATATAACAATCTTGCTCCGAACAGCATTGGGACCTGGGGCGAGATGGTGAGCGCATTCTACCGCAAGTACTTCTTCGTATCTGAGCAGATAACGCTGTCCGACCTCGGGAGGATGTTCCAGAGGCCTAGCGAACACCCGAACGACTACGTCAAAAGATTCTGAATTCAAGCCCTTGATTGCCACGATCCGAACGTCACGGAACAGCAGTTAGTGGAGCTTTGTATCAACGGGATGATCCCTGTTTATCGAGCCCTCTTGGAGAACCTCCGCTTCCAGACCTTCTCCGAACTTCATGAAGCTGCAAAGAGATCTGCCACCACTGCACCCGCTCTGCTGGAAAGAGCTAAACCCCTCAGGAGTGAAGAAACTCGTGCCACTCGTGGTGACAGGAGGCTGGTTAACAAGCAGTACAACAACAACTTACCATCCATGGGCGCTGTCAGCGAAGGAGGGAAGAGAAAAGGAGGCGTCACCGAGGTAGCACACCCGAAACGCGCTAATTCGACTCCGGAAACTCCAAACAAGAACACGAACCAAGGAGGACCACAACAACCGGAGATGCGGAGGCAGAAGGCCAGATCAGAGGTACCGGATTACCCGTTCCCCATGGAGGAGGTACTTGAGCTACTAGACACTTGGATCCAGGACGGAGTAATCGCGCTTCCTACACCTCAACGACCTCCTACAACCGAAGAAGTTGCAAGCCCCAGGTATTGTCGTTACCACCAAGTTACTACTCACTCTACCAGGGACTGCTTCACCCTTAAGCGGATTTTTCAAGCCAAGGTGGAGTCTGGAGAACTGCACCTGGGGAATGAAGGAGTATATCAAAACCCTCTACCTGTTCGAGCATTCACACTCCCAGAACAACCAGTGAATAAGAGGGTAGAGGAGATAATGTACCAGCTGTGTGAGACCCTTTGTCTCTCGAAACCACAGCGGAAAGATATGTTCACGGCGCTCAACATGGTAGTAGCAGGGAAGCGCCTACCTTTCAAGGAAGTCCACAACCAGACGATACCCAAACAGGAGCCACAAGCCGGATTACAAGGCTGGGGACTCCTCACAACCACTCGAGTATCTGATGCTGAATTCTCGAAGACGCTCATCGACCCAGGATCCCCGGTGAACATCATCTCAGTTAAGACTCTCAGAGCCGCCAATATCCCACGAAGTCAAGCTGTCCGTGCCCCAACCATCATCAAGGGCCCTGACGGAGCCGAAGTACGGACTTACGGATGGATCGACCTCCCCGTCGAAATCGCCACGATCCCAACCATAGCGGAGTTCCACATTGTCAAGGGAGTAGTCGAAAGCGACATGGTACTGGGACGCCCGTGGATCTACAACAACCAGGAGGCACTCCCCCTGGAGTTCATGAAACGGTTTGTACAGGAGAGCAACGAAGCAGTAACCACGCCCGCGGAGCCCTCGGACACCGACGGAAGCCCCCTCAACCAAGAAGGTATTTCGTCCACCTCTCTTGTATTTGACAATCCACATGCACCGAGTCGCTGGGGACTCGCCACGAGGAAAACTACCCGAAAGGAGAACCCGGGAAAACCCGTGATAGACATCGGCACCGCTATCAGAATCTTCATCAAAGCCCTTCAGGAGTCTGGAGTTGTGCGTGACAAGCTACGCAGCGACAAGATCCGAGGAGAAGGCGAACTCATCCCTTATACCGTCCCACTCGAAGCCTTAGAGACCATCCCGGGTTTCGGAGAATACGCGGGGCTGTTCAACCTCAAACAAGAGATTGGGGAGGACGCAAACACATATATGGAAAGGTTTAGCCAGAGGGTGAAGGAACTCTTTCCTGATCATGGTTCAACCCCTGCCATACCGGCTATGGGATCGAATTCAGTCTAGCAAGGTCTTCACCAAAAACCTTAAGGAAGGATGACACTAAGCCTCCTGTTTATTGTATTTTCATTTCTCCAAAGCAGCGCATCATAGCGTGCAGTAGATAGGGTTTCCATGATTAGCAGATAGGATTTCCATTTTAGCAAAATTAATTAAGAAAAACATTTTATTTCAATATCCCTTGAAAAACATAACCCAGTCCAACCAACAGAAAATACCTATGAAAGCTAGAAAAGGGAAGGAACCCCACACTAATATAGCACGCCTAATCGAGAATATCATTCAAGACCCTGCTAGGTCCACCCCTGCAGAACAGCCTTAGTCGTTCCAGCTCCTCTTCCCCCTTCTCCAGCTCAGCTTTCAACTCTGCTACCTTCTTCTCTTTCTCTTGGAGGATCTCCAGAGACCCTTGAGCCTTAGCCTTTTCGAACCTATCTCGCAACCAAGCCACATTGAAACCCTTAGACTCAGCTACAACTATAGAATCCTCCCAATCTTGGACATCAAGCGGATCTGCGGAATTAATGGATTGGACAACCATCTCGGAGACCCTCGACAGCAGAACGTCAACTATCGACTCGGAGAGCAACCTCTGCTCCCTCTCATGAGCAATGTGGCCGAACCTCCTCCAAATGCTGGTGTATAACGCCTCGTACTTACTTGCTACTGGGAAATTGCCCACCAAGACGTACCCGGATCGAACTCGACTAACAGACGAAGGAAAGGCCGCCCCAGCACCAGGATAAGGAGACTCCGCATCCGTACCACCGTTAGTCACCTCCACAGAATCAGAAACAACTTCCTCGGTAACCGCGGGAGGACTGATACCCACGTCGTCTTCGGAGGTCTGTTCTTAAAGAATGGTCGTTCCTGGATCGTCAGGAACAACTTCGTCGAGAGCTCCAGAGGTGTTCGCATTGTCTTCCAAGTCATCCCCGCTCTCTAACGACTCCATGTCCTCCGAGACGGCATCAACACGACTCTCGCCTCCCTGTTCCTGTATAGACGGGATTATAGTTAGGCGACATTGGTGAGGCGAAGACAAATCTGAAAGAGGAAAGATCAACAAACTCCAACGAGCTCCACCTGGGTGAGCGTGCAGTCATGAACCTCGGTAAGAAGAGGAGAGAAGCCTCAAAACCGGCACAAGTCAGCCCGTCTACCTCCTTCCGCACCTCAAGACTCACATCGATGTCTACCTCCTTCCTCATCTCAAGGCTTGCATCAATCGGGTCATCTATCCCCTTCGTCTCCCCCACATCATCAACTGGGGACTCCGTGGGACCATCACACCCCTCCGGTATTGAACCCTACAGAAACAAAGGAGGAAGATCAACCAAGGAAGAGTGGGTGTATACCTGTATAAGACAAAGGGCTACCACGAAGTAAAAGCTACTTACTCGAGATGGGAAGAGACACGAACTCGCCGCAAGGGAAGGGGCAATGAAATAACCTTCAGGTAATTCCATCCTGTTGCATTTAATCTTCTTCTTAGGTTGAATCAACGGAGGAGGCGCCATCTGCCACCAGGGGAAGGAATCTTGTTAAGATAAGCAGGATAAGCAAAGCATATACGTGAATATTCAGAAGGGAGACTACCTGAGGTGTTAGAGTGAAAGTGTGCTTATCACTCGCATTCAGCTTCTTCACAAAGTTGCCTAGAACCGTCAACGTGTAATCCCAGAACAGGTTATATTTGGGAGTAACCTTCGATAACCTACCGGCCGCCAAGAAGACGACTTTCCTCCCCGGATCCTGGGTAGGGTCTAAATACGTACGCAGGTCATCTCTAGGTGGAGGGAGAGAACGTTCAAAAGGCACGTCCTGATCAAATCCCATAAATCGCGCCGCTCTATCAATGTTATATGTCTGCCTCACCAGTGTTCCCTGATAGAAGCCGAAGATGAAGCCGGAAACGCTGCTGCACATGAACACCTGTTGCCCGTAGTGAGCGAAGTTATCAAGACCCCGAGACCCGGAATGCAAAACGACTTCGTCACCTTCAGTTGCAATTTCGAATTGATAGACTCTATCATCGTAGACCTTACACCACGGACGGAAGCAGACACAGTCACCTCTGTCCAGAAAATCTATCAACCTTGCTGAGTCCTTGGGATGCTTGTCACTCCACCACATGATCCTGGCGTACTCCAAAGAATCTGAAGGAAGACCCCCTTGCGGAGCATAATGCACGTAGTGTTCCCACAAGAAAGCTTGGAGAAAAGGGAGATTGATGAACGATGAAACGCGACCCGTGGAAGAACCAGACATGTTCTCAGCCAGAGCACTTAGATATGCATACTGAGACCCAAGGAACAGACTCCCAATTGGCAAAGGCATCCCTCGCGCCAGCCAAACCGCGTAAGGAACAACGGAAGGCTTCAGTGTCCCAATAGGATCGTCCTCGAATATATCTCGTGACAACCAGAGCGTGAGGAATGCAGCTATGATCTTGGTATTGCTGAGAGCGTCGACTCTACCTCCAGATGAATACCAGTGACGAATCCACCTCGTATAATTCTCATCAGCGGAAGCATTGAGTAAATAAAGCTCACTGATCTTCGTCTCTATTTCCTCGATCAAAGCGTCGTGAAGAAACCCCGGTTGATCCTGCGGGAGGCTACCGAGCACTGGAAGATGATACAGAGATGATACCGCCTCCAAGGAAATGGTGACCTCTCCATAGCCTGTAACAGCGGTGTTCGTAGACCTACACCAGCGAGAAGCGAATGCCACAACACCGTCGACATCGTCATGCACTGTCAACTTCCCAGATGCTTTCAATGCATGTGCAACCCCGACGCCTTCCAAGATATCATACACCTTCTTGTCGTTCAACATGGATTCTAACCAAGGGATCCACTGATCCAAGGGAGCTCTCGGACCGCGGAAGTCGACAGAGGAAGCTTCATAGTCGCCTCGTTCCAAGGAGAACCTGATGATCTCACCAGGCGTGACGACTGGAGACGGAAACTTAGTCCTACTATTATACCTTGGAGCAAAACGAGCCCCTGGATTATTCCGATTAGTAAGCGGAGTAGTCCTCTTGCCAATATATTTGTACGCATCAAAGAACTTGTCCTCAGAACTAGGCGCAGCAGTAACAAGGAGCGCGGGAAGGACGCCATCGCTTCGCTTCCTCTACAACATACAAACGGAGGTCGAGTAAGTTATCGCATTCTCTAATTACATAAATGCCCAGGCATGAACGCTTAATAGAATGCATATACGAAAATTTATGCGTGCGCGCGGTGCCATGGTTATGGCACCGCCAACTCGGCTTCAATCAGGATGAAGCCACCCTAAAATATACATACATGTGTAAATGCATGTGGCGCCGTGTTCATGGCGCCTCCTATAGTCTGGCCTCAACCAAACTGAGGCCGTGTAAAAAAAAAAAAAAAAAAAAATTTTTTTTTTTTTTTTTTTGGGCGGGTCTGTGCATGGCGCCATAATTCATGGCGCCAGCAACCCTAACCAAGCCGTGGCGCCACTAATCTTTCATGGCGCCACACCTTGTGGCGCCACCAAATTTCCCGTGCATACATATATATATGAATAAACGTATATTTTTTTAATATATATATAAAAAAAAAAAAACCTAGGTCACTTGAAAACCCTAGTTTACCTTATTACTCTGCGTTGTAGCTCCCCTCGATGACATGATGAGCGAGATCACAAATAGAGAAAATAATAGGGAAAAAGATAATCAGAAGGAAGAAGAAAACTACTCTGAGAAAACCTATTTTTTATCCCTCTTTTCTTTGATAAAAAGGTTTAACCTAGACATGAGTATATATATACATATATGTATGGAATCCCAGTCCCGGTGGGACTCTCGAAAGAAAGGGAAAGAGAGAAACCTGCCGCCTCACCCAAAACAAAAAAAAAAAAAAAAAAAAAAAAACGGCACGGATTTCGAGGCGCCATGGCCATGACGCCATGGCCGCATCCACGCCAAAATTTGTGGCGCCATGGCCATAGCGCCATGGCCACCTCTCCCATATGCATCCGCGCCAAAAACCCATGGCGCCATGGCCATAGCACCATGGCCCACGCGCATGCACGTCCCTGCATACAAAAAATATAAATACTTTCTCTGGCATAAAATTGCTCCCGATTATTAGGGTTATTCACGTTGAGACCTAGCCTTGGAAAGCCCTTTAAAATATAATGACACACAACCATGATAAGGGAGAACGCTAAAACCCTCGAAAGATAACATCACCATCTGAGTGCTTAGCATGAAACATTTCTGTTCCACACTAACCAGGGGACTTTCTGTAGATGGTGAAAAATGAGAGAGGGGCAAAATTGTCAAAACACTCTCGAAACCATGTCTTACTAAAGACAGTCGCCTATTCAGGCTCATCTTTATAGCTCAGGGTGCAATCCATTCCATGAAGCTAAACCCTCTATGAGCTCTCTCTTATAACTCCGGTGGGGAGGGTAATGTCATAGAGCAGTACCAATGATCTCACCAACATATTAAACCCATCGATCAACTCAGAGCCAGACCTCGCTTGATGGTACACGGTGAAAGATCAACAGAGACGTGTCCTCATGGATTTCCTCTTAAAATACGACTCAATACACGAGTCTTGGTGCAAACCTCAGAAATATCGAAGCTCCAGGCCGGTCCAGAGCTCTCTGAGAAGCATACACCAGCCTAAAAAAGGCCTAAGCGGACCCAATCCCAAATTCAGGATGGTCTAGCATACCATGGATAAACATGCCATGACTTCAAGTGTGTTGTAGCATAAGCACTCACACCACGACTAAGGCACAGGCTGCCCAAAGTCGAGCTTGGCCAGAAGCCAAAGCCATAAACGCCACATAGCATGGCACCACAAACCATGAAAAACCATGGATCAGCCTTGGCCAAGAGGCCAAGGCCATGGCACAAGGCGCCACAAATTTACTTGACCTTGGCCAAAGGCCAAGGCCATAACGAAAAATAGCCACACAAGCCAAGGCCGTGGCGCCATACTTCATGGCGCCACAATAAATATGCTTTGGCCAAATGGCCGTGGCGCCATACTCCATGGCGCCACAATAAATAGGCATTAGCCAAACAGAAAATCGTGGCGCCATAATTCATGGCGCCACAACAAAGTGGCCTTGGCCTCATGAGCCATGGCGCCTCCACGATTAGCGCCAAAGGCGCGTCCCAGAACCGGCCAAGAGCCAAAAACCGTGGCGCCATGAGCCATGGCGCCACCATAATTAACGCCAAAGGCGTGTTCCTATCTAACCTTGGCCAAGGGCCAAGGCTGTGGCGCCATGAGCCATGGCGCCGCCATAATTAGTACCAAAGCGCAATCAAGCACTTGCGGCCTTGGCCAAAGACCAGGGCCACTCGACATCACGCAACGTTGGTCACGACAATCAGTCGTACAACCCAACTCAACTACGCGATAGCCGCGTACTACTCGCTCGAGATATCAAAACATCACACGGGGGGATAACTTTAGGGGTATTGGTCTGGCGGTCTACGACAGTTGAAAGAAACTGATGGAGATGGTGGGCAGTTACGGGAGGATGGCACGAGTGGGCATGTTCCACACAACTCAGGCAGTTACGGAAACCAACGCATGTCCTCCACTCCTCTACTCCTCCATGACGTCCACCTTCTCTGTCGAGAGATCAGGGTGAGTTCAAACTATAAATAGAGGCTTCCTCTATCTTCCAAGGCAGAACGTTCAGAACAACTAGAACACCGAGAATATTCAGAAAACACACGGAGCCTCAGAGAAAAACACCTGAGAATCTAAACTCATTCTAGCCTTGGAGATTTCCAGTCGACTTCACGACGGAAATCTTGAACTCAAACACCCAAAAACTCACCTTCAACCTGATCTCAAGTTTCTTCGCTGTTTCCCTCCCTAGACCAACCTCTATCCTCTCTGTGACCGAAGCAAGGTGGGAACGGCCATCCTTGGTTTAGGCTTGCCTTGTTCGACTTTGATCTCCGAGCACTACGAAAGTACCCAGAGACGGTACACTTGTTTTTGCAGGTAAAAACACTTATATAATTAAAGTATCGTACTTGGTTGGTTGACATAGCCTTTCGGATTCTTGTATTGACTCCCTTGTGCGAATCAATCAGATCTGAAGGAGATCTTGTTCTTGAGTTCTTGATTACAGGAACCGGTCAAGGTTTGACTTATAGGTGGACTAAACGATAATATTAGTGGTGTACTCGGTACCCTCGTCTTATCAATTGGTATCAGATCAGGCAAACACCTTAAGATCTAACGATATGTGTTTGGCTCGATCCAACCTATAACAACTACGTCACAACTCACAAGTATTTATCATAACATTTATGACAGGGTTCAATTTCTCCAAATGTTTACAAGGCATTGGCTCATACTCATCCACATCTACAGCCCTGACAAAGATCACTCAAGAATCTTCTGAGGATTATGATCTTTGTCATGCTAAGGATTGTTGTGATGATTCCGTCTCAGAAAAGGTTCTAATTGATGCAAATCTTATAAATGACGTAACTGAGATGAGCAAAAGCCTAGTAAACTGTATTCGTGAGCTGGAATTATTCTACAAACGAGAGGAAGAACTTAGTTCCCGAGTTGAAACTCTAACATCCGAAAAAATAACACCTACATGAGTGTCTTAGCGTGTCTCTCTCAAACTTCGACTTAGCAAATAAAAAGGCTCTAAACATAATTTCTATCCTACAGAAGAAAATATCAGAGCAGAGTTTAGCTTATGATCTTCTTAAGTCCTCTACAGATGAGCAGATAAGGAACCTATCTAGATCTACAAAGAAGACAGAGGTTTTGGAGTCTCAGGCATCAATCTCCACAATGTCTCATCACACGGGTAAGAAAAGACCTTTAAATCTCACAAAAGTATCCACTAATCAACTAGGTGACAAAACTGCAGTAATCAAAGTCAACAAAACATCATGTTCTAAGACTGAAAGAAGACGATGTTATAATTGTGATAGAAAAGGTCATCTGAGGTTCTCTTGTGATTTCGAAAGGTCTAAACCAAATAAGTTGAAATATTCCTGCAAGATTGATTGTGATAGAAAGAATAGTAGGATCACAAAATCATGTGTTGAAAATTGTCTTTCAAAAAACTCCTCATCAATTAGAGAATACTCTCAGCCAATGTCTAAGAATTCAAAAGGAAGTTCAGTGAACAAGTCACGGAATAGATTTATACAGGTATGGAAAGTAAAAGACAAAACATTTGATTATACGTCTACTAATGTGTCGATGCATGTTAATGTTCCCTCTTACTATGATGATAGTTCATTTTATGATAATTTCTCAAATAATGATCTAATTCAAGAGTCGTGCAGGGATGATTGTCCATCACCAACATAGTTCCGAAACCTAAGTATTCATTAGGGTGTATATTAGCTAATTATGTCTAGAAAATTTAAATATATATATATATATATATATATATATATATATATATATATATATATATATATATAAAGTTCCGAAACTTCTAGATTAATGCACTTTTTCATGATCTTCTTTCCTTTTAAATTCGAATCTAAGAATCTTTTTCGTTTTGGAAATCAGGTATTTTTGGGAAGTAGTTTCGTGTCTACCATATTGTTGGCCTATAAAAGCATGTAGTTCGATACTCATTCTTCATATCTTGGTCAAGATCTGTTAAAAATACGTAGAGTGTTTCGAATCTTAAATCTCGAAAATCATGACAACATTAAAGCAAGTCAATCTAGTATGCTATATTGATAAACTTGGAGGAAAGAAGGAAGATTTAGTTCAACTTGATCTTATCATTAACATAAAAAGAGACAGTAGAACTATCAGGAATCAACTAGAGGTAATAAACAAGGAAAAGAATTGTCTTGAAGAATCCTTAGATGCGTTGTGTGCCAAGATGTTGTTCTCAAAAACTATGCCAATCAAGTATTCAGCGAGCAAAGTCTGTCAAGTGAGTCCTTAAAAACCATGGTAGATTTGATGGACCATCTTAGTGTGAATCAAGAACCTGATTTCAAGCCGTCGCTTAAACGAACCTTCAACCAGTGCTGAACAGTCATTGCGACAAGTCTAGAGTTTTGAGTCTCTATAGAGTCTTCCCTATGTTTCGGATCTAGCTTCAGTAGATTTTTATTTCCTTTGATATTTTTCTATTTCGAAAAACATTAAATAAAAGTTATTATTATTTACTTACGTTTGATTCGAATCTGTTCATGATAAATTAATTGAAAAATTAAAAATATATATGTGTGTATGTTGTATTTGTTCACGCAGTTTCGAATCAATTTTTCTGAAAAATGTAAAAAGTAGAAAATCAGAAAACCTAAAGAGTACCTGAGTTTCGAATGCAACATAGAGTTAATATTTCCGAATCTATTATGAATATATGTTGCAGGTTATCAAGATAATTCTTTTATCTCATATGGAGCTGATCTGTATTGTTTTAATATCTTGGTACCAGGGCCTCCTTATGTTTGTGGCTGTTATGTTTGTACTAACATTTGTGTTGCAGGTATGAGTATAACTATGTAAGGAGGATATGGATTTTATGCTAGTCACGATACTATTGGATATCCTTGTGTCTTTTAGACTAGGAGTTATAGTATACGCATAAATCAAAGGTTTTGGTATAATCTAGTATGACTACGGACGTGTTCGAAAACCCAAACCTAGTTTAAGTCTTTTTCTGGTAAAGACTGTTCCGTTGTTCTCATGTCCGAGGAAATGACAACCAACGGGGGAGAGTTCTTTTGTGAACTTGTGCTTAATAGAAATATATCTTTAGGGGAGCGTGGTTGTGGAATATATAGGGAATATAATTGTTATGTGCTTATATCTTTTGTATTTCCTGACAGGTTGCTTGAGCTTATCATTA
>JAJJMA010011946.1:0-12056 GCA_023529015.1 Papaver nudicaule | reverse complement strand
TCGAAATGTTGACCCATGTGATTGCGATCATTCTTATATGTTGAATCGAGTTCTCTGAACTTGAGCATTTATCTCGTACCCAGATATTTTCGAGACCCTTTGTCAATTATTTTTGACAAAAAGGGGGAGAAATATTGATAGCTTGACCTCGGTCAGTGCTTGGTCTTTGACAAAGCAGTGTCATATGGGGAGAAAAATGCCTGCGCGTATATTGAAAAATGAATGAAAGCATGAACTAAGGGGGAGTAACACTTGATGTTACTAGCACTGTAGACTTTCGCGTTGTGCTGCAGGTGATAACAATACGTCGGAGAATGATAGACATCCGAACTTACATTCAGGGGGAGTAAGTGTATTGGTTATCAATATTTTTCAATAGTACATATATTGTTTGCAGACTGACATATTTTGCAGGTATTATTGGTGTGCTGTCAAGCTAAGTAGAAGAACTCGAAGCGTAGAACTTAGGTTAAATTTCTCGTTCATCTATGTAAAGAGTTTTTGTCACTAAAATTGACAAAGGGGGAGATTGTTAGAGCATGGCTCGGTCAACCTCACTAAGTGATGGTATGTCAAGCTTAGTTGTCAACTTTAATGATCAAAACTCGACCGCTAAACAACACACAATTAGGTGAAGTCCTGTGAGAGAGTTAGATTTAGGTTGTGGAAGATTTTGGTAGGATTTAGAATCACTGGTTGAAGAGTTGAAAAAAGACTGAAGATCAAAAGAAGACATCCGACTTCATCATTCAACAGGTTAGTGAATCTAAATAACGCGATTCCATTATCTTTTACACTTGTGCTACAAAAGACATAAACATAACTCTCAGCTTGAGCTTTACGTTATGACTTGATCAGTGTGTCTTACGATAACTCCGCTTTACCACTTGTGGTATTAGTGTTGTAGTTATGACGTCCCAATATTGCTTAGAGCCTTCTTTTCTTCTCCGTCTCTAAGTTAATATAAAGGTTTTTCCTAAAACCTTTTCGAGTTGGATATAGCAATGTGATGTTATCTCGGTAGTACTTACGAGATTTGATCCATCATAGTATTGTGTCTCTTCTTACCTAGTCTGGCTTTGTCGAATTGATTGC
Source organism: Papaver nudicaule (assembly GCA_023529015.1). Taxonomy (NCBI): domain Eukaryota; kingdom Viridiplantae; phylum Streptophyta; class Magnoliopsida; order Ranunculales; family Papaveraceae; genus Papaver; species Papaver nudicaule. The sequence continues at coordinate 10,961 of JAJJMA010011946.1, read as the reverse complement.
ATATATTTATATGAGCCAATGTAAGAGAGATCATGACTCACACTTATGTTGTGTAGACTCGAAATATTGTTGTTTCTGAGATTCGAATACGACGTCCTGATTTGGCTCCGAACTCTGAAGTTCTGAATCATTCATTTGATTTTGTATATGAACATCTGTATGCCATATCTGGATTCCGAAACCATATTTGTGTATCTCAACTTATGAATTTTCAATGTTTGAACCTCAATGTAGGTTTTGATAAAACTTGACGTTGATTTCGAAACCATAATCTGGTTTTCGCATATATAAGCTATTGGTCCGAAAATGTAAACATTGTGACCAATGAGATATAACAGATTCGAAACAATGTTTGTGTGGTTGGCAGTAACTTGAGAATCGAGGCCAATGTGTCTTGACCATGTGAGATCTAAAAGGTCGAAAAGACCCTGGGGTTTCCTAAAGGTTTATGTGAACCGGGAAATATATTCCTGTGCGTCGAGGCTAAAAAGTTGTGATGGTGAAACGGTTCTCGACCACATGGACTCTCAAGTTCGACACCAAACATTTGAGTAGAATTTAATATGTGTTTCTTGTTTTGAAACCTTAAACAAGGTTTTGTTAAACAGAATCTATATTTCGAAACCAAGCTTTAGGTTTCGCTATATGGAAACTTGATTTGGGAACCTTAAAACAGTTTCGGTCATATAATGAACTTTAGGTTCCGAAACCTTAAATTGGTTTCTGCCAAAACTGACGTACGTTTCGAAACCTTAATATGGTTGACTCAGAATGCGTATTTTCGAAGTTCAAACTTGTGGATACCCCAAGTCTAGTGGATACCCCAAGTTCTAGTGGGGCCTAACGGGTTTAACATATACTTATTTAGGCCTATCTAAATGGGTTTGGGTTTAAGGAATCTTAGAGGTCTAAGAGATAAGGGTGGCAATTATGTGAATAAGTGATTAAGAAGACACATGGCAACCTAAGGATAAAAGGGGATCTTTATAAATAAGGCTCTAAGAGGATCATTAAGGGGGTTAATTTGGAAGTTGGGATCATTTTCTTTGAGAAGAGAGAGAGAGAGAGAGAGAGAGAGAGAGAGAGAGAGAGAGAGAGAGAGAGAGAGTCGCTACCTCTGTGACTCGGATCAGATTAGCATATTACCCCATTCACAGTTGGCGACCACAGTGGGAGACCGATTTCGAGTCCAGCGGAATGCAGTCGACGCGAGAAATAACGAGCGCGCCGAAGAAGAGCGTCGAGCAGGTCCTGGTGCCGGGCGAGGATTACGTCTTATTAGAGAATGAGCCAACGGACAGCGATACCGAGGATGTCCAAGGAAACGGGAGAGTGTCAGTAGGAATCCCAAGTGCACAAATAACATTAAATCAGGGAGGCAAAGGAATCGTACCATCTACCAGCAACGACGCGCCAAGTCAAAATCTGGATGATATGCGGCAAGAGTTGGCAGCATATACAAAGAAGCAGCAGCGGTTGATGGTTTTGATAAGACAGAAGGAAGACGCGGCCTCATTGGGAGACGCCGGTCCGGCCGACGGAATTGTTAAGGAAGCAAATGTCACCGGAACAATCCCCGGAAAACCAACACCCTCCGATACAAGAGAAACTCAATTGGAAGTGGCAAATTCTGGCGCGTCAAGTGGAAAGATTTCTGAGGAAGACCTAGTCAAATACATTGAAGAGCACTACCGTGTGGCAAAGCTAGATCATGGGCACAGCTCTCTAGACCCGCCATACACAAAGGAAGTCGACGTTTACAAATTCCCGCCCGAGTATACATCCCCCAAGTTTAAGGTGTACACAGGACAGGGGAACGCGCGAGAACATCTAGGTCGTTTCCTCTCAACAATGAATCAACATGCAAGAGACGGAAACCTTTGCATGAAGGAGTTCTCGAAATCTTTATCTGATACCGTGTATACTTGGTATGACAACTTAAAGCCTGGGAGCATAGCGGCATGGGAAGAAATGGCGCGTTTATTCCTTAAAAAGTTCATCTCTGCCAAAAGACGAGTAACTACGGTTGATCTGGCGCGAACATCAATGGGAATTGACGAAGACCCCATGAAGTATATCACAAGGTTCATGAGCCACGCGCTCGAATTAGGTGAGAATGTGTCAGAGGACAGACTGGTAGAAATTTGTGTTGGAAGGATGACCGCCACACTGCGCTTCGCCCTATCGAACTTTCAGTTCCAAACATTTGTAGAATTGGAGGAAGCAACAACGCGGGTGTCAGATTGTCTTGGAATATTCCATCAAGCAAAGATGGAGCAGACGTGGTATAACTCAGTTAATTCATTAAGCGCAACAATCACTAACAGCGGGCCCATTCCAGGAAACAAGCGCCCGGCACCATTCCAACCGTACCAAGGTGCGGCGCCACAAGGAGGACGAGGTGGAAGTAGCACCAACAGCCAGCGTCCGATTCCGCCACCTATACCATGCACGGAGGAACAAATTGAAAACCTCGTTGACCAATGGGCAGCTAATGGGGAAGTCAACTTACCACCCGCTGTGGTAGACCTGAATACAGTTAACAAAGCGCACGAACGATACTGTCACTTTCACAGGAGGGTAAACCACTCAACCCTCGACTGTTATGGTGTGCGGAACGCGTTTTGGAGGAAGGAAAGAGCGAGGGAAATCGATCTTGGACGACAGAAGATAGACAAGGATCCTTTACCCCAGCATAACGTTATGATGATTTCTCATGATCCAAGAAATGAAGAATGGGCGCCCTGGGAAGACTCTAAGGAGGAGGCATGTGAATTGACAAGTGGAAAACTAGTCTTCGAATGAACGGATAGTGTCGCCTTTCAGTTCTCCAAAACCATCATTGCCCAGCAGTTTTTCGATTCCCTCGGTTTCAGCGAGGACCAGACCGGGGAAGCGTCCTAGGCAATCGCCGCTATAGCCGCGGGACATCAGGCACTATCGAAAGGAAGAGTTACTTTCGATGACAGCGACATATGCATTCCAGGGGAGCACCTACGGCCACTATACCTCACCGAGACCATCAATAAGCAGCAGCTGAGGAGGGTATTCATCGATGGAGGAGCTTCGTTGAACCTCATCTCAGTGCACACTCTGGATCTGCTAGGGATACCTATAGGAGAAGTCAGGGAGCGAAAGACAATGGTACGCGGATTTGGGGGTCACACCCAGGAAGCAATAAGGATTATATGCCTTACAGTGTTTGTTGGGCCGATCAGGGCGTCTGTACCGTTTCATGTGCTAGACGATCACACTTCGTTTCATCTGCTATTGGGTCGCGGGTGGATACGTGATCACCAAGTAGTGGCGTCCACCTACCATCAATGCATTAAAACTAACATTGGAGGCAAAGAGTACAGGGTCCCCGCCACCAACAACCCTTTCGGGCCCGAGGAAGTGACACCAGAATCCTTACCAGTAGAAGAGCCGACAGAAATACCATCCTTAGTCGAGGTGGAGGAAGTGAATATTGGGGACGAGGAGGAGCGTTTAATTAAGATCAGCGCGTCACTAGGGAAGGAAGAGCGAGGAAGGATGATTGAGATATCGAATGAATACAAGGATGTTTTCGCCTATACATATAGTGAAATGCCGGGTCTAGACGAGGAGTTGGTTACCCATTCTTTAGACGTAATGCCACATGCTCGTCCCGTGAAGCAAAGAAGTCGCACTTTCCATAAGGATGTCGCCTTGGCGATAAAGGAGGAAATTAAGCGATTGATGGCGGCAAAGTTCATTAAGCCCATAAAGAACGCACCATGGTTAGCCAATATCGTGCCTGTAATAAAGAAGAATGGGAAGATCCGTTGTTGCGTCGATTACAGAGATTTGAACAGGGCTTCCCCAAGGACGAGTTACCGGTGCCTAATGTGGTATGCTAGTAGACGCGACCAGTAATCATCAAATGTTCTCGTTTATGGATGGCTACAGTGGTTACAATCAGATCTGGATGAACACCGTAGACGCACATAAGACCGCGTTTCAAAGACCCTTTGGTTGCTTTTACTATGTGGTAATGCCATTTGGACTGAAGAATGCCGGGGCGACTTACCAGCGAGCTATGGTATCCATTTTTCATGATTTGATCCACAGGCGAGTTGAGGTGTACGTTGATGATATTGTAGTCAAGTCTCAGAAGAAGGAAGATCATATCAGCCACTTGCGGATGGTGTTTGAGCGTTGTAGACAATACAAGCTCAAGATGAACCCTCTAAAATGCGCTTTTGGGGTCACATCCGGCAAATTCTTGGGGTTCGTGGTTACTAGTAGGGGAATACAGGTGGATCCAGGGAAGGCGCAAGCAATACTTAGCATGGATAGGCCCGCCAATGTACAGGAACTCTAAAGCTTCCTAGGGAAAATATCTTACGTCTGGAGGTTTATACCAGGCCTAGCACAGATGATGGCCGCCTTCACTCCACTCTTAAAGAAGGGATGCGCGTTTCAGTGGGGGGAAATCCAGCAGAACGCTTTTGAAAATGTAAATAGGTGCCTAACTTGCCCACGAGTCCTGCGACCACCAATACCCGGAGAGCATCTACACCTTTATTTGGCATACACTTCTGAAGCTATAGGGGCGCTCCTTGCTCAAGATTTAGGAAATGATCAGCTCTTTCCCATATACTACGTAAGTCGCGTCTTGAAAGACGTTGAAGTGAGATACCCTCGGATCGAGCAAGCGTGTTTAGCTCTGATCTACGCGGCTCAGAAGTTAAGGCCGTACTTATTGGCGCATCAAACCATGGTAATCGTCGCGGAAAACCCCATGGTTTACCTAGCCGAACGACCATACTTGACTGGTCGAACCGCGCGGTGGTCCCTACAATTGTCAGAATTTGGGCTTCATTACCAAAGACCCCGAGGCATAAGAGGTCAAGCGATCGCAGACCTTTTAGGCGCGTTCCCAGGAAGTGGTGAAACCAGTATCCATGAGGACATACCGGGAGAAGTGGCGGAGATTGACGAGGAAGGTGCCTGGGACATGTATTTCGACGGGTCGTCCTATGGATCGTATGGAGGAGCAGGTATCGTGTTTGAAACACCAGGAAAAGAGTTGCTCTCGTTCGCCTTCAAGTTAGAGTTTGCTTGCAGTAACAATGTAGCTGAGTACGAGGCGTTCCTAATAGGCCTCAAGCTAGCTGAGCAAATGGAACTCTCCCGACTCCACGTGCATGGCGACTCAAAATTAGTCACCAGCCAAGCCGGCGGTGATTTCCATGTCAAGGAGGAGCGCTTGGCACCTTATCGCGCAGAAGCACAGGAGCAGATGACCAAATTCGCCCTGATAGAATTGGGACACACGGGAAGATCCATGAATAGGCACGCTGATGCTTTAGCGACTCTAGCGGCAAAAATCAACTTGAACGGCAAGGAGGAAGGCTCGATCACTGTGCATAGACAAGAACTCCCCAGCACCTGGCTACGGGAAATGAAGTTTGAGGAAGAAAATGACTGGAGAAAAGGAGTCATGAGGGAGCTCGATAAGCCCAAGGAAGAAAGATCAATGTTATTCTAAAAGATAAAGTCATTTGTGGTCATCAAGGGGCAACTCTATTATTGAATGACGGGTGGAGCATTGGCACGGTGTGTAGGAAGTAAAGAAGCGGCGAGGCTTTTAGCCAAAGTTCACCAAGAAACGTGTGGGCATTCAGGAGTGATCCCCCTGTACAGAAGATTACAAAGAAGAGGATATTACTGGCCCGAGATGGCAATGCAGGTCGCGACCTTACAGGGTGATTGCACGGAGTGTCAGTCACCACCACAACCGTCAGAGGTTTGCACAGTCGAGGGGTTAGACTGGAGACAACCTTACATCAATTATTTAAAGAATGGTTTACTCTCGGGAGACGAGACGGAAGCTCTAGTGATAACGAAAAAAGCAGCACGTTTCTTCATTACCGATGGGGTGTTATATAGGAGAATCTTCGACAATGGAGCATTAAGGTGTCTAAGCAAGGAGGAAGCGCAAATAGTGATGACCAAAGCTCATGAAATGGAGCACCAAGGGAAGCGCAAGTTATTCGTACACATCCATGAGGGGGGCTACTATTGGCCTACCATGGAGGCCGATACAGCAGAATTTGTAAGAAGATGCGGCGTCTGCCAACTTCACGGGAACGTGATACAAGCGCCCCATAAAGAGTTACACAGCGTGGTCGCTCCGTGGCCTTTCCATAGCTGGGGCTTAGACCTGATCGGCCCCATCAACCCTCTATCTTCCAGTCGGCACAAATATATAATCACTGCGACAGAGTACTCAACCAAGTGGGTAGAGGCAGCGCCTCTACGAAACTATAAAGGAGAGACTATCGCTGCATTTATCAAGGAATACATCATTTGCCGTTTTGGCGCACCCATGATTATCCGCTCGGACAACGGTACTTCATTCATCAACCAGAAGCTGGCGGATCTGCTAGCCAAGTACAACATAAAGCAGCACGCGTCTACTGAATATTACCAACGGGGGAACGGGCTAGTCAAAGTTACCCACGGGGGAACGCGTCTACTGAATATTACCCACGAGGGAACGGGCTCAATTTATCGCCAAGGCGACATCCTTATGGAAAGTGCGACTTCTTTGCTTCACGGGACGAGCATGCGGCATTACGTCTAAAGAATTGGTAACCAACTCCTCGTCTAGACCCAGCATTTCACTATATGTATAGGCGAAAACATCCTTGTATTCCTTCAACAGCTCAATCATCCTTCCTCGCTCTTCCTTCCCTAGTGACGCGCTGATCTTAATTAAACGTTCCTCCTCGTCCCCAATATTCACTTCCTCCACCTCGTCTAGGGATGGTATTTCTGTAGGCTCTTCTACTGGTAAGGATTCTGAGTTGTAGAGTAAACTTATCAAGGATTGTGTTTTTGTCATCTAAACTTGACAACTGACTTGAGATAGCAACATCAGTGGGTTCAACCGAGCAATGCTCTAACAATCTCCCCCTTTGTCAATTTTAGTGACAAAACCAATCTGACATATGGATTCAAAAAGTAAAATCTTTTAGCCTTAACCATAATGTACTTGATCTTCTTGTAATCTTCAACGTCTTCAAATAAGAGTGTTCCTGCAAGTGAAGAGTCAAGGTAGAGATAACAAACTTCAAAGATACCACACATCTTGGTTCTTAGAAGGACATAGTCCAACATGAGTTTGTTATGCAATTGAGTAGTATATAAAACTTGTAAGCATATTGCATCGATGCTTAAAGATACTACACAATATGATATGTTCTCCCCCTTACTCAATACACTAACTTTTGCTTTGACATGACAAGCACATCGATTTTACTCCCCCTATGACAATGTCGTAGACAATTGCCGTAGTAGATATAAAGATTTTACTCCCCCTTACTACAAGATTTCTCCCCCTTTTTGTCACAAAAAAAGACAAAAGAAAATAAAAAATAGGAATCCTCATAAAACCGCAATAATCAATGTAGACAAAGGTAAACATACCTGAAACGAGAGATAAAAAGATGCAATTCTCTCGCAATTTCCATAGCCGCACACCCCAAAAATATATTACCATGAAGCACAAGTCCAAAAGAACTCTCCCCCATTATGTGTCATTCCATAAGGAACAACGCGACGACCTTCCCAAGCAAGGATTTGGAATACATTCTTGGGTGAAGCACAATTTTACAAGTAAAATTGCAATTATGTTTTTCTTCCCTAGCCAGTTACGGTCAAATAGGAATTCAAGGTTTAATCTTCCAAATTCTCAGAGAGTTTCGGTCAACCATCGCCTTTAGAGAAAACATAAGGTTACCCCTTCCTAGTGGTTGTAAGACTAAGAATTAAAGGTACACCATTTAATCCAGCGGAGTTCAATATTGTATCCTACTAAAGGTCTCTTCTTATCAAAATCGTCTCCCCTTAGCCATAAGAGTCAGAAGCATGGATTTTGATAGTTCTTCGTAAATTTCTTTGCCCTAAAAAGGGTGGTATGGCTAAAAAAGAAAATTTACGATTTATGCAATACATTCGTATAGATAATTAATTAAGATCAAGCATTGCAATCATCAATTAAGATTTTAATTTAATAACCTTTATTAATTGATGAAATCTAGGTATTGCATTCAAGCTAACAACTCATAAAATTCAATGCCAGGATGGCTTAGGCAAGATTGCCTCTTATTATGAACAAAGATTTTTCTCATCTAGATAATGTAAAGAAGAAAAAGAAATTATTCTTCAGTTACCTCCTTCTCTGGTTCTTCATAGGTAGTCCAGTCTTGTTCATTAGCAACTACTCTTGAGGTGAGGTCAGTGATGAGTTTGGTGAGTTTGTTAAGCTCCTTGCATAAACTTTGAACGTGTTCAAGAACTTGACGATACCTTTCGCTGTTCTTCAGAGACACATGGAATTGAGCATTGAGAAAACAATGCTTTGTTTTCTTGTGTCAAGCTAGATTCACTGTCTGAAGATTCAATTCGAATCTTTTTACAGGAAGGTAGAACAACAGTCCATGTATTGTCACTCATCTTGCAATTTTAGTTCTATGGAGAGAAGAATTCCTTCTTTTAGACTGATTGAATAACCCTTCCTACTCTTCCCTTTATAAGGTTCAGACACAGAGTTTAGGATTTTAAAGGGACGGGATTTCGTTCATGACAAGTCGCGAACGTCCTTTAAACATCCGTTTTTTTCGAGGTAAAAAGGCAATTAAGCTCAGTGTGACCGCAAGGGTTCATCTCATAAAACATTTTTTACCCGAAGTAATAAGTTTAAAAATGTAAGCAATATGATTTTAAGAGCATATATTCTTTTTGGCTTGCTCATAGTAATTCCCATGGATCATGTTCTCGACTCTTGCCTTAGGAGCCAGATGCAGGGAGAATTCTAGAAGTAGCACAAAAAATGTTGACATCCACATCAAGTCATCACATTTTGGACTCTTAATTGTGATGTGATAGCACCGTTTGATTACAAATTTTGTTTCAGCTCACTGCAATTCAAGAGGGGTAAGATAGGTGTTGTAAGACAATTATGATGACAACATTGGTGATTATAAACCATTAGGACAAAGGATCACATAATCCTTTGAGCGTGAACACATCTCTTTTGGAGATCATTGCACAACAATTATAAGAGATGATAGATTATTGTCTTATTAAATAATAGGTAAATATTTGTTTATGCACGATCTTAAAAAAAAACTTTTTATACAGAATCCTATTTTAGACCTTTTCTCGCTACAAGGATTACCAATAGCGAGAGTCATGTCTCTTATTGATAAGGGGACAACATGGTACGGTCTATAGGACCTCGTGAATTTATCTTCTTTCTTTTAGATGAGGTCGACAAACTGCTAGTAGAGGACATACTTGGATGATCAGTCTTTAGAATCATGTCTGATAGATTCGTCCCCATTGAATGAATAATTTTACTGCAATTTGAAAGAGACTTGTTAATATTTTTCCGAAAACCAGAATTGATAGGCTTATTATCTTCAATGATTTGTTTGACATGCCTTTTCGCAACCCATTTCTTTACAGTCTTAGGTGATGCTGGCTTTTTAACAGAAGAAATAATTGTAGGTCGAGATACAAGATAACGAGGAGGTCTCCTCTGAGATAACTATTATTAAGCAATAATGAAGTTCTACAATTATTCACTTTTTCACTCTCAATGAAAGCTTCTTTCGAAGTAGACAAACTGTCTAATCTGTTCCTGAGTATTAGGTTATCTTCTCTCAACTGTTGAGTTTCGATGTTATGAAGATACATTTTACAAGAAAGAGAGTGTCTGTCAAAGTTCTGAATACGAGACTCAAGGTTTGACAATTCAAGCATTAAATGTTCCTTGCCTGCTTTATGTTCAAGTCGTTCTTTTAAGATCTTTTTGAAGCAGAATGAGCTTTTCTGTCAAAAGACAGTTTTGCTTATCTTGATAGATATTATCATGCTGAGCACTTAGAGATAAACAAGTTGAATGCATACACAAATCCTTATGAAAAGGAGAAAACCCCAAATTCTCTTCTTCTGGACAGTCAAGAGTTGCATTGAAGACTTTCAGTTTATCACAGTAATCTTTGTTAGGACAATCTGGAGAGATATGACCATAACCTAGACATTTGAAGCACTGTGGTAAATCTTCTGTATTTTCCCAATTATGTTTTTTGTTGGGAGAAGAGAGGGTACGTGAGTTTCTTTTCTTTCTCAACATTATTCTTCGAGAGAGGAGTGACAGTATAGACTTAAGTTCCTCATCATCATCGCAATCAGAATTAGGATTTTTATCAAGAGGTGTCTCAGGAGTTTGAGCCTTTAGGGATATGACCTTACTTTGATGCTCATAATCAAAGATTTTCAGTTTAGAAACCAAATCACCTCTTGATATGTCATATCCGTGCTTTTCTTGGATGACATGTTTTTTTTGAATCATATCTGGGAGGGAGTGACCTTAGAATTTTTCGCACAATATCTCTTTCTTCGATGGTTTTCCCTAATGATAGAGAGGCGTTCACTATTTCAGAGAGTTTGTGGTCAAATTCTGTAAAGGTGTCTTCATCTGACATTCGGAGATTTTCCCAGTCAGTCATAAGATTTTGAAGTATGGCTTCTTTCTCCGCAGTATTACCTTCACATATTGTTTTCAAAATATCCCAAGCATCTTTAGCATATTCACATGTTTCCACATGATGATGCAGATCGAGAGTTTTGGCGTGAATGATGGCATTAAGCACATCAGCTTCTACTTTTGCTTTTGCCCTGTCGTTTTCATCATACTCGCTAGGTTTCTTATTGCGAGTGACAGCAGCATCACCTTCTCCTTCAACATGAGTAGGTGGTGTGTATCCATCAATCACGTAGACCCAACTGTCAAAGTCTCGAGATTGTAGAAACGATCGCATAGCAGATTTCCACCATATATAGTTTGTGCCATCAAAGACTGGTGGAACATGAACATTCGCAGAATGTGTGTTCATAGTTCACGTAAGCGTCAAACACAGACA
>JAJJMA010011920.1:634-12179 GCA_023529015.1 Papaver nudicaule | reverse complement strand
AAGTGCGACAGCAAGTTCTCCATTTTCAGATGGTTTTCAACCTGTTTTGTGTGGTTCTATCAAAGTAAAATGTTAAACCCTCTAGATGAGCTAGCTGGTGTACTCTTTCGCGTTTCTTCTTCTCTTATTTCTTCGGGAGGTTTTGGCTATATGTATACCCCTTGTTCTTGCCATATATTAGGTATTAATTTTTAGTCTACTCTGGGTTGGCGCAAAGTTGTTTTGTTCATCAAGGGAGCCGTATCCAGACTGCGCATGCAGTAATTAATTGGTTTTGCTTCATTAACTGGTGGTAGTGGTTTTACCTGAATATTGGGTTTATTGTATCAAAGTATTCAGATGCTCCTCATTGCAAACTCAGTCCTAAATATCTCCTTGTTTTCCTGTTTTAGCTTGTTTTGTTTTGTTGTTGAACTGTAAGTTGAATTTATTAGAAAGAAAAAGGTAATTCATAAAACATAAACACTATTTACAAACAAAGACCGATCAATAGAAAACACCAGACAAACAAGATTAAAACAATAGAGCAACTTCCAATGGCCATCACGGCCAGTTACATCCTTTGCGACGTCACCTAATTATGCTTCACGCGATTATGTTAATACCCAATACATACCCCATTGCACAAACTAAAATCATTAAAAGGACAAAAAACAGACTTTTGCAATACACGGCCGAGAGATATAAAATCCACAAGAAGAACACATCCAACCAGATCATTACAAGGCTTCAACAAATGCAACACCGGGGAAGTTGATATTCTATCGACTTAGAGTACAGAGAAGACTTTACAAAACTATATGAATTGCTTAGATCATACACGAAATTTATAGCTGTCTTAATTCAACCAACAGTCTCACCGCGAAAGTCCGTGAGATCTAATTTGACTTGTCCCTTGATGACCTTGTGAATGAAAAAAACAACGAAACAGAACAAGAAGAGAAGAACCAATAGGATTTCTGAGTTAACTAGTGAACATGGTGATGAGCAGTGAATTATACTCCATGAACTCATTTCGTGTACGTTTGATGCTTTGATCGACACAATATAGGTTTTTTTTTGTCTTTTTTTTAAAAAAAAATTACAATTTTATTAATCATCATCAACCGAAAAAAACTTACAAGAATTAGATGGAAGCCTCGCAACAAGCTCCAATTCTTTTTTGCACAACATCCCATCCTATGAAAAAGAAATTCCCTAACTACGACATTCCCATCATGACTAGCCATATAAACCCAACCTTCTCTAGTGGGAGAATCGATCCTCCAATATCTCGCCTGCATTATAGTCCATAATACATTTAACTATCCACCCGTGCCGTAACTACCCGTGCACGAATGTATTCCTTTATGCTTAAATATAAAACATATGTGAGGATATTTTATATTGGGTCTACAATTTTATCATTATTAAAATTTAGGATGAATTTGAGAATGAAATGGTCCAATAATGCATGGTCGAATTCACATGTATGGGAATTAATAGGAATCCATGTCAAAACCCAGCTAAAACCCCATTCACGGTAAGAGCAAGCACTGTGGTGCTCTAAATGTGGAAAATTCACCATAATATAGCCATGGTATGGAGGGAAAAAAAATCAAGTACTGTAATGCATGTCTACAAATTAACGATTTTTCAGAAACCGGTTAAATAGTAGACACGGTTTCTCAGTAGCCGCTTACTCTGAAATATCCCTAAAAATCCGACATATCGATTTAGAGCTAGGATTTTGGTAATAATTTTATTTTTTAAGCGTCTATTGAGAAACAACATGCTGCGTTTAGACAACAATCTTAACCTATGGACGGACCTAGAAATTGTCTTGGATATGGCTGAATTGTCAAATGCGCGTAAGACGGCCGAAGGGCGCCTATTTTTTCTTGGGGGAGAGGATATATACCTTGAATATGTCATAAGATATAGATTTTTTAAAGGGCTAAAATCGAATTTATTATGTTTAAATTAAAATCATATTAGCTGAAAAGAAATCTTTTACATTTTGTATGGACTAATACCAAATAATACTCCCTCCGTTCCGGTTTAGATGGCATATTAGGGTTTTGATATAGTCACCTTATACTTGCTAAAATTGATGTTTTTCTACAAAATTTTTGAAAAAATCTTTGCATTTTAGTTTCGAAACGTAACATAGAAGATAAAATGCTAGGGTGTTGTTGAAAATTTTGTAGAAAAACATCAAATTTACCGTGTTTATGGCGATTATATCAAAACCCTAATATGCCATCTAAACTGGAACGGAGGGAGTATAAGAATAAAATCTAATACTCTCTCTCCATTTTAATTATTTAGGTGGAGGGGCCAAAACTTTTAGATTAAGAAAAATATATTGAATTCTAACTTTTCTTGTTCTTTCCAGTTTTAACCCTTGTCTTATTCTTAACACAGTTACCTCTGTATCATAAGTAAGGATATGTGGGAGAAAATTTATCTTGAAAGTAGAAATCAGCATATAATTGGAAACAAAAAACAGGGAAATTCCGCCAAATATAAATGAAACGGAGGGAGTATAGCATAAATTTTACCTAAAACATTTTTAGACCAAAACCAGGGACGGGGTGAAGCCAAAATTAACCCCTTGCTAGGTCCGTCCCTCTACGGTGGAGACGTGGAGTGTTGTTTGTAATCAAAATTTTGAATAGTAGGTTGCAGCAAAATCTGAAAAAAGAAAGGACTGAAAGGTGGGAATAGCTGTTGTGCAAAAAGAGAGGAATGGGCTGATTCCTGGACCAATGTAATCATTAACCTATTTTAAATTCCTACAGTTTTGCTATAAATGGGAAGGAAGAAAGATTGTATCATTTGCTCTTGAGCATTAATCCATTTTGTTGATTTTTACAAGATGGTGTTTTGGGAAGGTTACATGAGTGATGATGTAGTGGGTTTATTTGCTCCAGTGGTTGTGTATTGGTTATACGCAGGAGTTCATCACATGTTACCTCCAATGGAAAATTATCGTTTACATACAAAACAAGAATTTGCTGCAAAAGATGTGGTTCCACTCCCTAAAGTGATTAGAGGTGTCCTAATTCAACAGTTGATTCAAGCCATTACTCTTGCTTCTGCAATGTACTTGGTTAGTATTTTTAAAATACCTTAATTTTTGCAATTTTGATTTCATATTTTGTTTATAGAATCCTATGTTGTTTGAGGCGCGAGGCACCAAGCCGGTTGCTTTGAGTGCGCCTAAGACGCCTGATGCCACCAGGAAAAAATTAACCCAAGGGTAATGGGCTGGCGCCTTGGACACATAACTACCGAGGCATTCACCTAGCGACTCGTGCGCCTTTGGCGCCTAGACGAGCTCCTCGGGCACATTTCAAAATACCCACGTACTAACACATATTTTTTTTCTTGCAGATGAAAAACTCTATGGAGAGCTCCTATGAAACTGAGGTTCAGCCCCCTTTACCAATACGAGTAGGTCAGTTTATCGTGGCCATGCTGGTTCTGGATGCATGGCAGTACTTTGTCCACCGTTTCATGCACACAAACAAGTTTCTCTATAAACATATTCACTCTCAACATCATACACTGGTGGTTCCTTACGCATGTGGGGCGCTATACGCCCACCCATTGGAGAGTCTTATCGATACAATAGGCGGCGCCACCTGCTTCATTGTTTCAGGGATGACGGCTAGGACAGGTATATACTTCTCTTGTTTCACTACAATCAAAGCTATTGATCTTCATTCAGGGCTCTGGCTGCCTTCTGGTTTCGGACTCTTCCAACTAGTATTCGGAAACAACTCTGCTTACCATGATATCCATCATTACGGGTTAAGAGGAAGAAAGTATAATTATGCACAACCATTTTTCATATTTTGGGATAAGCTGCTTGGTACGCACATGCCTTATACTGTTGTGGAACGACCCAAAGGAGGATTCGAAGTAAAGTTACTAAAATAATAGCGAGTGCTTGATGCAGAAGGATGCCAATAAAATACATGCATGCATGCATGGTTCACAATACATAAGCCTCGTAATCCGCGAAGTCTAGACAAACTCATATTTGATTGGAATCTCATCTTGTTGTGATTTTTTTTTTCTTTTTCCGTGTCTTCTGTTTATTTTTTATTTTTCTTTGATTGGTGAAGAATTGGGTGATGACGAGTTTAGAATTCAAATCTTTTCTATCTTCATTGTCCAATAACTTCACTATTGTAATACAGCGACATTGGCTCTTCCGTCCATCTTCTCTTCTCTTTATTCGGAGCTAGCTATTTACTCCTTAGAATTGCTTGGTAGCTCTTAAAAGCACAAGTTCTTTATATTCTTAAACACCAGTGCTCAATCCCTATGGTTGTTTGTTATTGGACATATTGGGTGTGTGTGTGACAGCCTGTGTGTACGTTAGAAGTCGTTATGGATTTCTCTCTCTCTCCCTGTCTTGTCTGTATAAAAGAAAATTGAGTTCTTATTATTTGGGTGTAAGCTTCTGGCATGTAAACGAATAAGAGATTAATGAATTTTACTATGGTATCACGAGTTTCTTCCTCTGTATCTCACCTTTAATGGTGATCAATTTCTCATCAAATCAACAAATTTATTCTTCAAAGCTAACAAGTTCGTTGTTAACAACAATATACTATAGCTAATGTCACTTTAATATAGCGGTACTATTTATCAAATCGTAAAGGTTGTATTGAAAGTTTAGTGTGTACAAAGAAACAAAAAACAACCGGGAGGGTTAAAAAGCTTAAGCTACAGATTGACAATCTCCCTCCCAGTGAAGTTAAACTCGGAAAAATCGGCCGAGTAAATCGCGAGTACTCGCTACTCCTACTTGGCCGAGGGGATTAGTGAAAAATGGTCGATTATGAGTTTTGACGATTTATTCGGCCGAGTTTTCCGTTTTTTTTTTTAATTATGTGTAGTTGAACTTATTAATTTTAATTGAGTGTATGTTGAACTTATTTGATTTTAATAGGAATATTATTTTTTATTGTTGGTGTTATATTTTTAATTTCAATCAAGTTTAGGTTATACAAATTTTAAATTGCAATCCGAGTTTTTCAACAGAGTTTTTCCGATTTCCTTCCCCGAAGTTTTCGTTAATCGCTTCAAGGAGTTAGACCGAGTCACCGAGTTTTCCGAGTTAAATTACTTTGCTCCCTCCAACGCAACAAGATTTGAGTTGTTGAATATAGTGGTAATATCATTGGGTGATGATACCCGTGACTTGAGTTTGGAATAGCACTAAATTCCTCTGTTTTTCACAATCTTATTAACCAAATCAGTAATATCATTCATACTAAACTCAAAGAAAGCTGATGGCAGTGTAGCATAGTGGTTAATTCATTGGATGATATTGTACCAGTGACCTGAGTTCGGAATTCATCAGCACCAAATTTTTACCCCAAAAGAATAGTTATTTGGTTTTGAAGAATTTGATTATGTCTTAGAACATTAAGGTTCCTGGCTTTGTTGATGGTGAATGTGAACCTAACCATATCATCATCACTTGAGGAAATCAAAACAAAAATGTCAATCATCAAGATGCCACAATGGTATTGGTATTGTGGCTGGCTAAGCCGTTGGGTGATTTATTACTTGCTTGGGTTTCGAATTCGTCGGCACTAAATTGTTTACTGATAAAAAGATAATCAAATTACAAATCTATAGGGCGAAAAGTCTCAATTCTCAACAAACTAATAACTAATTATAAAACAGTACAGGGTGATTTTGCATTTAAAAATGTGAGAAGAGACCATTTGGATGGTACAACTTCCCGAAAAACTTGTTGCTCTTTATGGGTCATGGGGCAAAGATTTTAATTTAGCCTTAGGGCAGCAAAACCTCAGGGCCGGCCCTGCCCTAAACATATGACCCTTTTACAATACTGCTCTATTTATTTATGGGAACGGTGTATCGTTACAAGTACAGTAAAACCTCTATCTAAGAATATCTTTGGGCCACAAAAAAATATTCTTATATGGAGGTTATTCTTATATGGAGGTCCATATGAAAATGATTTTTTTTTTTGTTATACATGCACCTAAGAAGAATACATTCATATGTATAGAAAACACAAAAGTGTACCTAGATAACACACATACTAATTTAATTTTATTTAGTTATTGTACAAGTATAAATTTGTTACACATAAACCTAGGAAGAATACATTCATATGCATAGAAAATGCAAAAACAATACTTTGGATAATACAAATATTAGTTGAAGTTTATCTCAAAACAACTATAGATAAACACTTTTCTTTATCTTTAATTTAAATGTATGAAAAACCTATATTATTATATTATGTAATGTCAATTATTCTTATATAGAGGTAATTTTATTAAGAGCGGACCAGAAAAAAATATGATTTATTCCAATATAGAGGTTATTCTTAAATAGAACTGGCCCAAGTCGAGACTGGAAATTTTTATTATTATATGGAGGTTATTTCTATATGGGGTATTCCTTTAGAGGGATTTTACTGTACAACTACTGTTCTCCACGCAATGATTCAAATATGCCCAACTACTGTTCTTCACGCAATGATTCAAATATGCCCAGTTTGGATACCCTTTACTTTCTTTACCTTTCTAGAATGGGAATATTACAAGGAGGTCATACAATTATGACCCGATTTACAAATCAGTCATACTGATACAAGCCATTTACAAAATGGTCACAAATTGGTTAAGTCACCCGTTAAGTGTGAGCTGGCAGTTAAATCCGCTTGGGAAAAGTCGCAACTGCCCTTCAATTATTAACCAGGTTATCAATTTTACAGTACTGCCCTCGGGTCAAAAATGATCTATTAACTCCAGTCGTAGGATATAAATCCCTAAAATAAAAGAAATCCGACGGCTGATGGAGAAGACCTAGGGTACAAAACCAACTTCGTCCAGTTTCTTTCTCTTTCCTCTCCTTCTTTTTCACGTATTCTTCCCCCTTTTCTCTCTGAAGCAAAACCATGGCGATTGGGGTGAGGAGATTTAGGGTTTATAGTTGAGGTTGATCAAAACCTAAGGTGAAACACTGAAATCATATTATGGTTTGCTACTTTAGCTACAATAGAGAAGAAGAAGAAGTTTGGTAGAAGTTGCTGCTCAGTTTCGCGATTTTTTACCCCTGGATTGAAAAGAACCGCCATTAACGTCTACCAGAAGCTTGTAATACTGTGAACAACCATGTATTCCGATATTACAAGGTGCGTATTTCACTCTTTTAAACCTAAAGACAATTTTTTGGGAAATTTCATGAACCCTAATTTTCAGAAATTGGGGATTTTTATTGAAACCGTAATCTTCAGTAAATTAGTTGTGTAATTAGTATTACCTGGTGGTTATGAAGCTCTTAATTACTTAATGGTTGCTCTTATGGTCAATTGACTGTTATAGTGTCAATTCATAGTTTTGTTAGTGATTGTTGTGAGCTTAATTGAATGTTTTCAGATTTATTGTGCGCAGGAAGGACGATCAGATTCAGGTGGAGGTGGAGGTGGGTTCTTCGGGTTCGGGTTCAGGGGTTTCGGTTCGGGTTCGGGTTCAGGGGTTTCGGGTTCGGGTCAGGGTTTCTGTC
The DNA here is from genome assembly GCA_023529015.1 of Papaver nudicaule. Taxonomy (NCBI): domain Eukaryota; kingdom Viridiplantae; phylum Streptophyta; class Magnoliopsida; order Ranunculales; family Papaveraceae; genus Papaver; species Papaver nudicaule. The sequence continues at coordinate 4,631 of JAJJMA010011920.1, read as the reverse complement.
CAGGGTTCAGGTCAGGGTTTCTGTCCAGGGTTCAGGGTTCTTGATCAGGGTTGGGTTAACTTCAGGATGATGAGTTAACTGGAGAGGGTAGATTAGGCACAAAAATCACTGTTTTTTAGTATTTGGTTATGTCGGATGGAATTGTGATGAGTTTGTAAGGCCTAATTTAAAGTATGACTATTTTGTAAACGTAAATAATAAAGTATGACCATTTATTAATTCTCCCTTCTAGAATTCACTTAATGATTCAAATATGCCCATTTTGGAAACCTTTTTTAGTTTCTTTACCTTTCTATAATCTGTATATTGCTAAGCTAGTGGACCAACTAAATAAACTAATAGGCCTGCAAAACTTATTAAAAGAACGAAACAGACATTGGATATCACAAAGACACTGGAGTTGAATGCCATGGTCCCAATTTAGATCGAGAACTACTGATTTTCTACTAGTCTCACTTCATTATGACGATATTTTTTTTTTCTTTCTTGGAGATTCCATACTTTGTTCATTAGACCTTTGGACTCAAACATGCAGTTATCCAGCTGTAACGGGATATGTTGAAGATTGGCCTAAAATGATTTATTCATGTATCATAAAGCGGTGGTGTTCATGATCCACTTCTTTTATATATGGGCTATTTAATGTTTGGTACCCAACAAATGTCCAAAACATAGCGTTGGTACCCAACATTTGAAAAATTAAGGTTTGGTACCTGGACTCACCGTTGACCGTCAAAGTCTCGGTTTGACCTAGTTATTTTTAATATTCTCTAATTTTTTTTAAAAAAAATTACTTGAATGTACAATCTTGTCCCTAATACAACCGTAGTATCAGATTAATTTCTTCATCTTCCCCACGAAAACATCCGCTCACACCACCACCGTCACTGCATCACCAGATTAGGAATCAAATATTCACAAATAATAAAAGCCAAACTCTGCTTCGACCTTTGTTTCTTTCTTTCACAATGAACCCTAATAATAAAATCCAAAATCTTCTTATTCCCCAACAAAAACCTAACCGTAGAATCATAAGAACCCAACTAGAAGAACAACTTCACTGCTATAACCACCACCAGCAACACCAACAACAACCCCCAATTTATTTCTATAATATCTAAGAAAGAGAAAAAAATATCCCGATCCAACCAATTTCAGAAATTTTCGTAGACCAACTCCCCCAATTTGTTTCAGCTGTTGCCGGTTGCTGTTTTAGCCATTGGAGGCTAAGTAGTTTGCTGAAGTCTCCTTTGTTTAAACTTCCTTATTTACGTTTTTGATTAATGAAATAGTGAAATGATTGCAGGTATTGAATTGATAGTTTGTGAAAAAATGGAGCGAAAAAAATTAAAGGAATTGATAGTATGAGAAATTGAGAAGAAGGTTTATTGGATAGAAATTGAAGAAAAGGATGAAATTGAACATGAATAAATCTTTGGGTAAAAAAGACGATTAGAATTTAATTCATTGTACATGAAATTGTGCCTGCAATTAAGTTTTTTAGGTGTTCTACCTTTGAATACACCAATGGAAATTGATTAAAGAAAAAATGGGGTTTGTGAAATGCAAATACAACAGTAGTAATATGCAGAATGATAGTGGATATGGCGGTGGTCTTTTGAAACCGAAATGGTGGTGTGTGTGTAGTGGTGTTAGTGGCGGTTTCGATCCTGTAATTATCTAAAAGTTCATCTAAATTCCTTATTTACGACCGTCGGATCCAAGGGTGTTTTGGGCTTTTAAAAATAAATATTTACATTACTATAATTAATTGTTTTATTGTGAAGTCAACCGTTTGACCAAGCGGTCTCCGTTAGTTTCAGGTACCATATCTTAAATTTCAAATGTTGGGTACCAACGCTATTTGTTGGACATTTGTTGGGTACCAAATATTAAATAGCCCTTTATATATTCAAATTTATGTCATGTTTGATTATAAATCCCTTGATTAATGTATATCTGATTGTTCGTTGTACTGCATTGACCAACAGAAAGTCATCTGATTATATCGTCTATTGGCTTTTTATCTTTCTTACTATATACGATGAATTAATTTATTTAAAGAGTGAGGATCCTATGATATGTTTAAAATGACATTATTGTAACGTTGTCGTGTCTTTTTATAACTCTCAAACAATACAATAAATTTGTAGCCAATTTTTTGATGGTATGTTGTTTTAGTTGAGCTTCATATTCCAACCGAAAATTAATGTATTCCGAGATATACAACATCACCATCTGCCATTTTGGTGGCATGTTCTTTTTATCGAGCTCTATATTCCAACAAAAAATAAATGTGTTGTGAGACGTACAACAAAGCTATTTGCCACTTGTAGTCTTAACTGTTGTATCAAAAATTGGTAAATGGTTGTGTTGTATGTCTCGAAACGCACTGAGTTTTGGTAAGAACATAAAGCTCTGCAAAAAGAACATGCCCCCAAAAAATTAGATTCAAATTCATCATCATTTAAATTTTTTAAAAAAAACAATGATATAATGTCGTGATATGATAATATAATTTTAACCACGTTACGGCTTACGGGATCATAACTTTAATTCGAATCTTTCTTACAAAATTTCACAATTGAAAGGCAAATCAATCATCAAAGAAATGATTAAGATTCTATTAAAAAACAAAAGTAAGTACAAGGAAAAAGAAGAAAATATCATTTTAATCATGTCAGAGACCCTCCCTCTTATCCGAATCTTTGTTACAAAATTTCATATTTGAAAGGCTCATCAACCAAAAAGTAAATTATTAAGATTCTTTTCAAAAAGAAAACCTTGCTATTTTAAGGGCTAGGGGTTTTTCATTAGGAGCGAACACCAATGACTAAAATAGTGTTAGAATGAAGTAAAAAAGTCATCCCATATAAAATATATTTTATTCAATTCAAAACAGCCCTTGATTAGTAGAGATTAATAATATGATTAGGTGTTAACTTCATTTAATTAGTAAAAATTAATGATATGATTAATTCATCACCATCATCTTCATCAAGACTCTATCTCCATTATCAAAAATCATGATGATCTTCATCAAGTTTCGGTCATCAATAATCACTATCATCCTTCACATTCAAAACAAACATTCATAATCCATACCCTACTAACTATTTATTCATTACTAGATATCCAATCTATCTAAGATTTAAAAAAATCAAAAAATTGCATTGAATCGTTGAAACATAGACTTCAAATTAACCCAGAGTCGTCAAGGTTTTGTCTTAAAATCATGACAATTGTTCTTGACTGTAGAAAAAATCTTCATTGTTATTATTATCGACCTTGACGATTTTTCATACTTTTTTCCCAGAGATTTCATAATTTAGACAAAGGAAAATCAAGAAAAAACCCAAAAATCGTTGAGGTTTTAGGATTTTCCGTGACGACTTTTGTTGACGGTATTTGCAACGTTAATAAGCGTCGCAAAATCTGTTAGTCACGGTCATTCTGGAAACATTTATAAGTGTTGCAAAGCTGTCTCCTGAAACTGTCACTATTTTTTTGCAACGGATATAAGCGTTGCGAAAACCGTAACCAATAAATCGTCAAGGAAACCTTGGAATCCTTGACGATTCTGGAATTTTTTTTCTTGATTTTCCTTTGTCTAAATCATGAAATTTCTGGAAAAAAAATATGAACAAAATCTTGACGATTTTTGCTCTGTAACTTGAAAAAATTGAGTATTTATCATACAAATCATAGTGTTTTTAGTGAACTAAGCTCCTCATTGGAGCATCATTCGATTATGTTTGACCAACCATCTTTGTATTGTAAGTTAATCAACAAACCAAGTATCAAAATTCGAATTTCGAAATTGTAAAAGTTTATTTTTTTTGGATTTTAGAGATGAAGAAATGAATTAGAGAGAACAAGATTGGTTGTTGTTAATGATACAGCGAAGACAGTTTTTGTTTAGGTGTTTTTTTTATTAGTTTTGTAGTAAGGTAGTAAAATTAGTGTTCCGAATTTTGAAGTTGTTAAAGTTTATTTT
>JAJJMA010011910.1:0-11315 GCA_023529015.1 Papaver nudicaule | reverse complement strand
CACTCCCCCATTGTGCTACTTTATTATCGAGACACATAGCAGCTACCCACCATAAGTTTCCTACTCTACTTGGGATAAATGGGTTATCAGAACACCACCATGTTCTCTCGGAGGATACTTAGTATCTTCGATACCCACCTAACGTACTGAGGCAAAACGGGTACCTATGGTCTCGATAGCCAGTGTTTTGCTTGAAACCAGCGCGAGTAGCTCAAAGCCTTTGGGAAGGGTGATCCTTACGCCCCCACTAGCTTGGTTACTGCCTCCCACATCGAAGTAAGCCCCGAAGTTGCACTCTAAGTAACCTTAGGAGCCTATAATTTGCAAGGTAAACTACGTGCCTGATCACGAGTTACCAGGCAAGCAATACATCGAAGAAAATTACGTGCCTGATCACGTCATACTACAAAAACTATGCATCGAAGAAAAGCATGACTCGTTCATGAAAAAGAAAACTTCATTGAAGAATTATTCAAAAATATACTTTATCAAAGAATGAATTGATAATACTCTTAACTTCATTACAGGATGAATCAAAATATTCTGCAGGATGGCTCGAAGCACAAATGAATCGAAACGCAAAAAGATACAAGACAGGGGCACAAGCAAATCACAAAGGCGCTCGAAGAAGGCTATATATAAAAGAACTTGGCTAAGGACCCACTCGTAGACCGCAACGCCAATGATACAAGGAGCAAGGCAAAGTGATAGTAATCTTCATTCACCAAGGAGCATGGCATCCTTCGCTCCACAATAGAGAGCCACAACACACCGAAGCAATAACTGGAGCAAAACAAAGAATGCAGGGGCAAAACCATTGGATGACAACCTCCTCGTACAACAAATTCGCTTTGTGGATGGTACACTTCGGGATGAAACAATCCTTTTGCTTCCCAAAACTTCAATTCCTTCACTTTCGAAAGCAAAAGGGGGGCAACTATACAAGGGAATCCCGCATGGAAATTTTTCAAAGCTCATTTCTTCAGCAACAATAACGACACCAAACAACTCAAGAAGCCGTCTAAGAACTTCACATAAGAGTAGGAGCAAGTATGCATACTCGAAAAACATTTTGTACTCTTCCGCTCAGTTCTCTCGACAACATCTCGGCCACCAACCTTCGAACTAGTTACAACATGAAGCAATCACCTGTCTACATCGAGGTACACCAACGAAGGTCATCTCAAAGTTCAAAGGATTCTTGAAAGTAACCATACCTCATCGATGAAGCCCAGTTATGCAAGCACCAAAGTCAATTGATGGCATCTATCTCTTTCGAGAAAAGAACAACAATTAATTCAATCAAGCATACCTCCCCGACAACTCAACAAAGACATAAATGTTACAAGTTCGAAGCTGCTGAAGTAAGTCAAAGTACCGAAGATAAATGGAAGGATATAACACAAGTCAGCACACCCCAAGAATCTCGCGAATCCACGTGTCTCATACCATCAATTATGACAAGACGAATTTGCTAACGGATTAATCTTCGAAACATCCATTAGCAAAGGAGCAAACTGTGGGGGCATAATTCGGACGAGCCACGTGTCACCATCCTAGAAGAAGAGCAAGACAACGCCTTATGAACGCGAAGAGAGCCGAAGACTAAGACTACGAACCATGGACCACCGTTCGGAGATGCTGCCTCGATCCACCAATCCCTCCGAAGTAGTTACCCAAGCTCACCTCGAAGAATATACCAAGCCCGAAGAAGAAGTCTGCCGAAGAGATAAACCGACATACGAGAGCCGAAGTCACTTGAAGACGAGGCGCACCGAAGACCTCCTTTACTTGGTAGCTAAGATAATGGCACTTATGTAATTATCAGGTAAATTTCCTCTATATAAAGGAAATATCTCCTAGGAGAGAGGGGATCTTCTTTTACTTTCTCTCTCTACCTCCTTCTCCTCTACTCATCTTCTTCCCCAAAAACTAGATCTAGATCTAGAACTCTTCTCTAATGGAGATTTATGTAACAAACACCAAGAAAGTAATAAATTCATGATATGGGTTGTATCCATTGCACCTTGTATCTTCTCCTTACATTTGTACCTTGATTATTGGATTAGGGTTCATCATACTTGTGATTCAAATATCTAATGGATGTAGGGTGTGAAGTCTATATGCAGATTTTACACTCGCACAGTTTGGCGCTAGAAACAGGGATGATTAAAACAACGTCACTACACCAAATCAGGCTGTTTGTTACACTAATATGTGTAACTTCTTATTTAATGTCACATTTATAAGTGTTGATATTTTGGTGTTCTTTTTTTGTTACACACAGGTGGTCACGCATATAAGTGTGACTTAAATTAATTTCAGTCACACAAAAATGTGTTACCTAAATTTCACATATATTAGTGTAACAACCCTGCCATAAATTAGAAAAAAAATATAGATTGCCGGGTTCGGGATATCTACACCTGCCTTCCCCAACCCAGCTGCATTATAGAACCAGAAATATCTATTTTCTAAATCTCTTACTCAACCCACAAGTGATATAAAAACCAGTTTATTGTATTAAAACTGTGTCTAATAAGTTACATTAAAAAGCGTGTACGCTGCAAGTATACGTACACGTTTGCCAAAAATCGAAAACCTGTGAAAATTAAGATTGTGGACTACATTTACATTTACAGCAAGCCTACCATCCCAGAGCAGTTAAGACCTTCATTACAATTAACTTAATTCGAACTTGTCCATCTACCTAGCTAGATGACTATATCCTTGCATTGTTTTCTCTTTCAGCTCAGCAAAGCAGATCATTTACACCTCCAAATACGTTTAGTATATAGTACAACAGAGGGCTCTCTAGATGCAGATACTAATCAAGTTCTTCCTGCACATAACATGGTGTAAGGACATAAATGTACATGAGTATGAACTAGGAACAAACAGGGATTCACGCTACATTAGATGAGAATCAAGGTTTTTGCCAGAATAACCAACCTGATCTTAAGTCGACATTTGCATCGTTTGCTTTTGCTTGTTGGAAAAAAATTAGAACAATTTGATAAGAAACCCAACTAAAGAAACTACACATACATAAAGCTCAGAATAAATTGATCCATACTGTACTGCCAGAAAACAAAAACAATTATGGAGAAGCTGACCCATGCTCACATAATTACATTTTAAATATTATAGATTCATATCACATCATTTGTCGAGTACTGTAAAATGTCTATCTTCACACCCCTAACAACTGGGCTAAGCTGGGAAGAGATGGAATGGGAGAGGTGATATCCATATATGAACAGAAAATTAATAAATGTACATTTAACAATACCTTCATGTCCGAAGTTTATCACGCCAGACCAAGCCCCAGAAATACCTTTTTTCCGGTTATTGACCTGCAAGCAATATCTATAGAGCATCAACAATGTCTGTGATGCAGTTAAAGGGAGGTATTACTCTAGTAAATCAAAGAAGCTGTGATGTAGCAAACTGTTGGTTCGGTTAAGGGAGGAATCTCTCTTCTGTCATTTTGAATCCCACGCGCCTTATAATATGTACAAGGTACATATCAAAATCATATGTACAAGGTACGTATGTTAAGGAACCAACCAGATACAACATACCATCTAAAATGTACTCTGGAGCAACATAACCTGAAGTGTCTGACAGCTTGATATTGCTCTTTTGGAATCCAGAAGCAACAGCAAGACCAAATCTGAAAGTTGTAACTATTTGGAAACAAAAACTTCAGAGAGCTTACCTGTGAATGGTTCAATAGACATTCTACCAACACATTATACTGTACAGAGCCTTGACATTTGATACAATTATATAAAAAGAACTGGATGATTTCTTTTCATGTCTTACCTTGGCAGTTCTCATGAATATATTTCAATCTCCTGACCAAAATCAGTAAAGGGTATACATAAGTATGATCACCATGGGTTTAATGTTCAAACCACTGATATCTGCGGTGTTGTTACAAGTTAAAGGTTTAACATTCCAGGTAAACAAAGAATAGAAAATGAAATTCATATTGAACTAAGGTGGACTAGCCTTCCAGTTTCAAGCGCAATCTCATCCGCAGGTGTTATCACTGCCATGAGAGAGCCGATCCATGAGAGGTCCTGTAATGTAATGACAACAGAAATAGTGTTAACCTAAGCATCTACATGGTCTTCTATCGTCCTAACTTCAAACATAGAAAGGATAGCAGTTATACCGTGCAGTTGAGTTTCTAGAGATCCATTATGCATCAATTAGTAAAAAATGAACCTCTTTTCACCTTAAATACAATAAAACTGAATCTTACTCAACAAATCCACTTCATTCTGCAATTCAAATTCAGTCTAACATCAGAATGACCAAAAGAAACAAGTACCTTGGTTATGATGCCAAGATGAAGATGATTATACCTACAATTCAGTTTATGCATCCTGTCTTTCGCAATTCAATCTCATAACAGCAGCAATGAGATTGTCATCATAAAAGTGAGCTTTATAAATAAATCCAAATCCACCCTCACACAGAATATTACTCTCATTAAACTTGTCAGTTGCTGCTTCTAATAACTGATACTCAATCATTGCAACATACCCCTTTTTGTTACCAATCTTCATTGAACCAAACTTACCCAAAACCGGACCTAATGACAACCCTTTTATCGCATCTTCACATCAAAAGTTGCAAAAATGCAATCAGAATCAGTAGTAAAAATGTCTTCTTTTCAAGGTTAGAATGAAAAATTGGAGAATACTTGTGGAAACTTTTCTAGGTTTGGGATCAGAATTGGATTTCTTCTGTCGGTAAATCCACAAACAGAAATGAACAAGGCACCGCTTTGGGAGTAGATGGAAAGCAAACAGAACAACAAACACAGGCAAAGTACCCAGGACAACAACAAGACGTTCCTCTATACAGAACATACAACTATCAACATGAACAAAAACACATCAAATGTTCTATTTTGTTTAACTATAAGACAAATTATATATAAAAAAAAAAAGGAAATCATATTTGAGGAGAAGAAAATCCATCATGTACAAGCAAAACCCTAACCTGTTTCCCAATGGATTCATGAGCAACCCTACAGTCCTTGTGATTAAGAGAAAGAGTCGTGCAAAGGCCGAAGCCGTTATTTCTAAGAAGGGTGCTATAGAGAAATATAGAAACCCAATTTAGTATCAAACATTCATCCACATCATAAACCCTAGAAAAACTGAAATACCCAAATCCTTCAATTTTCGAAGGAGACAAATTAACCGACCATATCATAGATCAGGACTATACAGTGAGAGTGATGGATTAGACTTACAGGGAGATAGAGTAACCATGGAGTTAGTAGTACATGATAAGAAAGTTGTTTTTTCTTCCTGCAAATGTACAGTTAACCTTAGGAACAAAAAGAACGGGAAAAGAAGTGTGGGAAACATGGGAGGCTTTCACTTTTTTCGAAAACAATTTTAATTTAATAAAAATTATTTTCAGATCCATTAAAAAGATAAAACATAATTACTAAAAGTTATATTAGGAATTAATGTCACACTTTGATGGGTTGCTACACTAATATATGTAACATCAGTTGTTACAGTTATGAGTGTTAACTTAGGGTTTGCCTGTGCTTTGGAGGTTAAAAAATGATCTACTAGTTCCGACAGTAAATCCAGCGAGTTATATGGAAAACCCGGCGAGTTCAGGAGCATATTTGGACGGTCTATAGCATTCAGGGGCATTTTCGTCGCAGACAAGCAATTTTTAGACAACTTTGTTCATTAAGACTTTGGTCGAAGAAACGGCAACAGATCTAAAAAACTCAACGAAAACTGAATTCAAAGGAATTATCGGCCCAACTTCAGAAAACATATCCTCTTCTTTTCTTTATTTTCTCATTGATTCATCTTTAGATCTACTATTCTAGAAACATTACTTTCATAAACTTCGATTCTGGTTTTTTCTCTTAGCAAAATTTGATTTATACTTCAAAAATCCTGATCTAAAATGATTTCGTTTTCACATTTATATTCACTGAATCTCTTTCTCAAAACCCATATAAGTTTTTTTTATTTCAGTTTCGTACAGGAGTTGCTCTTAAGCATAATTTTGTTTCTTCCTATGGAAATCTTGACTTAAAATAAATTTCAACCGGAAAACCGTGTTTCACAAACCCCATTTCGCTCCTGTAGCTAATAATGGCATTTTCATTATTTAGGGTTTTTTCCTTGCTCTTTACTCTTGATGTCACACACTGCAATTTGGATCTAATAACTTCATTTGACATGTATTGCAGTAGAACCGAGATTCGTCCATAAAGAAAGCTCGTTAGCCCTCATACAGTCGATAACTGTTACAGCAAGTACCACTCAGTTTACAATCATAATGATACTCTACGAAGGAGTCATCTCGATGTCAATATACCAAAATTCAACTCTTAAATCTCCAACGGGAATCAAGGATGTGATAGCCAAGACGATTTACTAACCTTTATTCATACTCCGCCGTCGCCTATCGAGAGAGTAGTCCCTGATGGCATGAAGAAAATATCACAGAAACATATTACTGTGTACCATGCTTCTCATCAAGCTCGGTTGGAATCAAGTCGAGACAATTTCGTCTACAACAAAAGCTGCAGTATCTAGCAGCTCGATTACAGTAACCATCTCACTGCTCACCTAGAAGGACATTTCATGAAACACAGCACAACAAATCATATTACATTGGGAGAAGCTTTCATCAAAATCGCTTGATCATCAAAACACGGCTATGATACTTCGTCAGCCTGCATCGAGGGATACACAGATTCGCAAACCTCGTCCTCGATAGCCCACCATCAGCGGCTCAACTTCGATGGAAGTTCGATGGCAGTTTCAATAAAAAATCTTCGGTGACCGCTTCGATGACACCTTCGATGACACTTTCGATGGCACCTTCGATGACTTCGATCACTTCGAAGAAAGCCCGTTCTATGCTCGATAAAAACAGAGCTCAACTTCCTCGGAACAATACAGCTCGGGTAACAACTCAGGAAGAAAGGAAGAAAGGAATATCGTAGCACATAAAAACATAGAAATATTCTCGGTCTTTAAACAAACTATAACTTCGGAGATGCTGAAGTCGAAGCCTCGGCAGTCTGAGAGTAGATTCGATGACTCAAATGGCTCAGCTTCGATGGTTTAAGGGAAACTTCGATGACGCCAATAACCTCAAGCAATATTCTCCGCCAACAACCATGATTGCAAGCAACACTCCAAAGGAAGAAGTGGAGTCTCGTTACAACAGTCCCAGAAAACATTACCTCGCCAACAACCGAAGCTTCAGAGGGAAATGCAAATAATTAGGACCGAGCCAAACTCGCTGAATACCTCAGCTGACCATCACTTCGGCGCAAGGACAAAAATGTCAACTTCGAAACCTCAAAGACACGACAACGATCTCAAAACAACCAACTCAACTACCTCGGAACAGCTTCGCTAACCAACTTCGTTCTCCTCCCGGGGACAAGTCAGTACTTCGAAACAGTTTACCCTGGCATCTTCGGAACAGTCCCTTACTACGGTATCCACTTGACGAACCCGCACTTCGAACAGGGACCAGTTTAACCAACAAGACTTCCAAGGAAAAACCTGAGCAACATGAAAGGGAAGAATACTCTAAACTAAAATATCAATTCATTTTGACTATCTTGTTTCCATCGCGTATATATTCATGCACATTTAGAACATCTTTATACGTAGTGTAATAAAGTCACGCTTTAAGAACCACAGTATATCATTTCATTTCACATTTGACAGCACAAAAAGTAGACAGAAATGTGTATTACAAAGAACCTTAGTGGAAGGAATGATAGTTTTTGTACTAAGTCATTATATTAAGAGTCTTATGGTACGAAAAGCTAGCTAAGGCATTTCACCGGAACCCATTTAGTATTTCTTATATTAAGTCGGCAAATAATGCCACACGGTGGACAAAAAATGAGTAGCATTACATGTATATCATCTTAATGCATAGATAAAGCTATAGGCTCATTTTGCTTAAAGAAAAATTATTAAGAACTAATTTCTTATAACTGTGAAGCAGATATCCCATTGGTTGTAAACAATGACAACTCTCACTCATTTTAACTACCGAGTTACAGGTGTTAATAAATCGTCCGAGTAGAATCGAGAAGAAGGCAGTAAGGCCAGATTGCACAATGCATGGAAATGAACAAGGAGTAAAAGAACCCTCTAGAACCATAAAAAGACAGTCGAAAAGGAAAAATAATGACTCGATGGACACGAACTCCCAGCGAAAACAACAACAAAGAGGAAGTTTACTCCACAAATAATCAACTCGGATATGGCAGCAAAGAACAACATCGGACAAACCCGCATTAGTAGTCTCGACAACCTTCTTGGGGGAGAATTTCTAAACACTTCTCTTGCTGCTTTAAAAGTTTCTGAATGTTCATACACCTCACATGCTTAGAATAACGTCCAAGCAAGTCGTACGATAGGTCATGACGCCATTATATATATAAGTCACTTAGCAAATAATATATGAAGTCATAAATTTCTTCCTTGCAACATGCTAGATTCTTAAAAAATCGATTGATTTGCTTCCTCCCACCTCGAGGGGCATCAATATCAAAGTTCTACTTATCGAACGTTCAAACTAAGATTATACCCTAAATTAGGAGTTCTACTTATATTAGTTTCTTTATAAAAATCGATCGAATCGCTTCCTCCCATCACAAGGGGCGTGAATATCAAAAAAGACTTAGTTTCGAATTAAAAAAAAAAAATAAAAAAAAATAAAAAAAAATTGGGGCTTTCCAAGTAAATATGATCGAACCATCTCTTCCTACCTCGAAGGAGTGGGGGTATCGAGTATGTTTATACAACATTGAGCAATATGCAATGGTAATGAAATTGAGAATTTTTGAGTCACCAATTAGCATTTTTAATTCCTTAGATTTATCAAGTCTCCTCGACACAGCATAGCATATACGAAGTTATCACATTACGAATAAAGCGTACTTGTCACATTACGACACATTCGAAACCTTATTAGCTTTATGCAATCTTTGATTTTGCACACTATCATGTTACAAACAAATCATGCTCATCACAAACAGCTCGGTACAACCTCTGGATCCTCCTCGATGAGGCAACGTCCTACATGATTAGGCACATCTCCTAAGGCTTTAACGCCATGAAAACGAACAGGCCATGACGCCTAAATAAGACAATCTAGTTGATCAAAATTCAGTTATGGCAGCGAGGAAAACTTCGAAAAACACGGGAAACTCGCCAGCATCAACAACTCAAGTCTTGATGGCTTCGACTACACCTTCGATCAAGTCCATCCACTCTTCGATGGCTACACAGCTTATCCTCCACGAAGCAGCTTCAACCATTATGATCCTCACCTTCGATGGTTATATACACTCAACATCGATGACCCATTTTATATAACCCATACAGTTTACCTCTCGACGGTCAATATGTATCAAGGAAGCACCACTAAATTAGCATTCTGCATAAGGGAACAACCAAGTTCAACCATCGAGCAATTTTCTTCTCGGAGCATCAACCAACCTTGTTCTCAGAGCTACTACAGCTCGCAACCACCATCAACAAATTCCACTGTGATCCGAAGACACCAACAATCCTACTTCGGAGCACCAATCAACCACTACCATCTCGGAGTACAGCGAAGAAACTTCGATGCTTTAAACATCAGCTATCTCGGACCAAACTCTACTTCGATGCCTCACTTCGGCAACATCATCCTCGAAGAAACCCATCGAAGATATCAACTGAGAAGCCATCTCAATCTCATCTCGGAAGCCATCTCGGAGAAGCCATCTCGGAAGCCATCTCGGATGCAACTTCGATAACTATATTTACTCACCTTCGATACTCAACTCCGATGCTTATCTCGGAGACAACTAGCTAAGTACATAATCCCGGAGTCATCGTCATCAAGCAGCAGTATAACGACAACGAAGAAACTTCGGTGCCTCAACATCAGTTACCTCTTCAAGCTCCGAAGCAAACACTCGAGGAAACTTCGAAGACTCAACATCAGTAACCTCGGAGTGCCAGTTCAGCTGATAGCCAAACAGCTTCGCCAACCCACCTTCGATCCGGATAACCAATCCATCTCGTTGAAGTAACATCTTCCTAGCAACTCCGATGGCAAAGAATGGCAAGACTAATTTAATTGGGAAACGAACTCAACTTCGATGGATCAGTAACCTCAAAGCACAATAATGCAACTCGCTGAAGGAAGCAAACCCAAAAGAAAGTATTTTATTAACAACTATCATCTCATCAACAAAAAAAATGTTAGCAAATTTTCAGCGTTCTCGGGACAGTCAACATGCATCGATAGCTCGAAGCAGCAATTACATCAACCTTGGATAAGCAAGCTCAGACCACAACAAAGTCCTATTTTCTTAGGCACATCTCCTAAGGCTCTAACGCCATAAAAGAGAACAGGCCATGACGCCATATCTCCCCTAGTGCCTCGTCGCAAAAATAAAAAGGCTTTATCGCCAAGGCAGAAAACGCCAAAAATAAAAAGGCTTTAACGCCAAGGCAAAAAAACGCCAGAAAATAAAAAGTCCTCGAATAACAGGCACAGAGCTGATGTACATGTAGTCGTAAGGGCCCTACAATCTATATGGCACAGTCCTCTACCCACAAGACACCCCGTTAGCGGTGGGTACTTTGCATCAAAGCTATATAAGCCGAGACGCATTTGAACCCACTACCATACGACCTCTCTTTTGAGGCGTCGAGGGGACGATAAATGGGATTAACATCTACCTTTAGAGGTGGGTGGAACCCCGAGGCAGCTAATTAGCTTTTACATTCACGGGAATGGCAAGCGAGTTACGCAGCCGAGGGACCCCCTCCAAAAATCAAGCACAGCCTTGAGGAGGGGCTAGCAAGAAAAGAAGAAGTTGAACTCCAGGCCGCGATAGGAGAACAGTACCATGTCTAAGCTCCAGCCTTGACTGTCACTCCCCCATTGTGCTACTTTATTATCGAGACACATAGCAGCTACCCACCATAAGTTTCCTACTCTACTTGGGATAAATGGGTTATCAGAACACCACCATGTTCTCTCGGAGGATACTTAGTATCTTCGATACCCACCTAACGTACTGAGGCAAAACGGGTACCTATGGTCTCGATAGCCAGTGTTTTGCTTGAAACCAGCGCGAGTAGCTCAAAGCCTTTGGGAAGGGTGATCCTTACGCCCCCACTAGCTTGGTTACTGCCTCCCACATCGAAGTAAGCCCCGAAGTTGCACTCTAAGTAACCTTAGGAGCCTATAATTTGCAAGGTAAACTACGTGCCTGATCA
>JAJJMA010011906.1:0-33172 GCA_023529015.1 Papaver nudicaule | reverse complement strand
TTACAGGCCTAGGAGTTGCTTTGACCGATGCCAAAGGCTTTTGTCAGCAATACTGGGTTTTAAACCAAAACTGTTGACTTATGGTGTAACTGTCCTCTATCAGTTTACCATAAACAAAGATGACTTCCTTCGGATTGTCAAATCCAGGTCATACGGAAATCTACTTCACAAATCGGGGCTGACACGCAAACCAACTTCGCAATGCCCAATCTGTATCTACCTCAGTTATAGATGAAGAACCACTTAAGGAACTTGTATAACTGGAGCCAACTAGGTCTTACAACACCGAGTGCAGCCGTGCGTTGCTACCTTTCAAAACCTTGTTGAGTAACGTATCAGTTCTTGAATAGCCGTATATCAGAAGAGACGGACTTTAGAATAGACAAGAACGTGATCAGGTTACCAAGGTGACAGGTTAATCCGATTTCAACCAAAGATGGTTTCAATCTCCTACCTGTGCTTCCCAACTCTCTAAGGAAGTCTTGATAGTCGTAGGGAGTTCCCAGAGGAGCTGCAACCTATAGAGGATGACTATACCACAACAAGCTTTCACCGAAGTGAAAAGAGTTTACGCTACTTCCCTGAGGACCTTCACGTGTGCTTGATGCTTGCGGTATTTGTCCTTAGACACCTCTATTTATAGCACTCAATAAGATAGGTTGCTTTGGAATTAAGCAATCAATTACTTGTCCCACAAGTTAAGGAAACCCTAAACTTGCCAACCAAGTAATACAGATTAATCTCAATTGAAATTCCTTTTTAGATTTATCTGCCAAGTGTTTTGTTGGCTCTAAAACACTTCAAGATAGGAATCCAACAGACCAGAGATAATCTTATCTTATTGACTCATTGAGGATCGTTAGATGGAACACAAAAGGTATTTATGTTTCACACAAGTCCATCTAAGAGATAAAGGAGTTGGAATTTGACTCAAAGTGAAAATCTGAAAGATATTCACGCAATTTGACTTTCCAGAAACTTCCCTGCGTCAGGTACGCGTACAGGTACGTGTACTAATGCGACACAGGAGATTTTCCGGCCAGGTACGCGAAACCGGTTCGGGTACCGTCCAAGTCAAATTTAGGTCAAATACTGAATCCGCTGGAAGAACTGGGCTGAGCCAGAACTTAGACATGAGAATGTCCTCAGCTATGATCCATGGACTCTTTGCTCAAGAGTACTCCTTAGATTCATCCATATCCAACATAACAGTTTGCAAGCAAACCATTGTAATGGACAAATGGCGTCGAATCTATCTCATATGTTCTTGATTCACAGTATTCGTGGGATCAAATACTGGTCATGACATAAAGCCATGTTACACAAGAACACGATCTCAATCGCTACATTACTACTAAAGTAGTCGACTATATTTCGAAAGAATAGAGAAAGTAGAAATAGAAGAATATCCATAAAGTCATAACTCCTACTAACCTTTTATCGATGAAGAATAATTGATGTCTTCTTTGTCTTCACAGTCTTCGTCTTCAAGGTCTCTACTACTCTGTCTATATCCCATTTCCGAAATCTAAACTCTAGTAGGCTAAATCAAGAATTGAATTTTGACACCTAAAACTGACAACTAGCTTGACATACCAACGCTAGTGGGTTTGACCGGACAATGCCCTAACAAATATCAAATCGAGGTTCACATAAGAAGTAACTGATTGAATGATGTTGATGATGTTTTCTCAAGCTCAGACTCAAACGAAGGATTATCCGCTTAAAAAAAAAGGGGAAAGGAATTGAATGTTAGGCGATGAAATCCGTGGAGGTGAAGACGAATAGAAGTTATGTCTCAACTGTTTTCAGCTAGACACATTAACTTCTTTCTCTACCCTATCACCAAAACTCGGACAAAATAAATGAATTCATTTTCAGTGATTTTTCTTTATTGTTTTCTGATTTTCAAAATTTATCTCAAATGTTATTCAACAGAATTCCGTTGAGATAAAAAAAAGGTTCTGTTACGCTGCTGGGGTTGAAATTTCATCACACCAAAGTTGGGCGGGGAAAAGAAAAGTTGAGGCTAACTTAGGAAGTTCACCGAAATATTGAGGGTAGGCGGGTAATTGCACCAACAAAAACACGGAGCACTGTAACAGATCGCATTTTCAGTAACCATTGAAAACGTTACGAGCTTCCCAACAGCGTATGCCCGTTGCTGAAATGCAAACCGTGACTACTGCTGCTGTTGGTAAAAACTGGATTTCGTGTAGTGTGAGCCGTAAATTAGTAGTTATGTCTCAATTAGTCAAGATTACGCCTTAGTTTTAGAATTTACGCCCCGATATACCAAGACGTAAGTTTTGGTTTACAAAAAAATTAGTTACAGAAGAAATTTACTCCTCAGTTTTACCAATTTACGCCTTAGTTGGTTATTTTTACGCCTCAGTTGGTCATCTTACGGCTTGGTTTTCTGTGAGCAAAATGAATTTTTTTTACACCTTGGTTACCAAGGAGTAATTTTTTCTGAGAAAATTTACGCCTTGGTTACCAAGGAGTAAAAAAAATTTAAGCCTCAATTGTACATGGAAACCAAGTCGTAAATTTCTTGTAGGCGCAAATAACTAATCTAATTCGATGATTCTAATTCTAACCTAAATAAGTAATGAAAACATGATTCAAATGATGGGTTTTGTTCAAAATCAGTATTTGATCCGCATACTTGGGTCTTCTTAAGGATTAGAGGGCAAATTTGGTGGTGGTGGCGGCGGCGATGGTGGCGGCAGTTGTTTTGGTAGTGGTGGCAGGGCTGGTGTTGGTAATGGTGGTGCGTATATATTAAACACTGTAAATTACATGGAAGGGCTTATACTATAACTATATTACATGGAAGGGTTTATACTATGACTATATTACATGGAAGGGATTATATTAATGATATCCCTTATTGTGGATTTTGAATATGTTTAGTGGACTGCAGTCCCAAAGTAAAGTCTGCAGTCCCAAAAATAGCGCTTCACAAAAATGACCATCAAAGGGACTCCCTTTGTTCGGGCCCTCCGATCGGGGGACCCAATTAATAGAACCGATAAACCCCTCCCTTGTACTCCCTCCGTCCCATTTTAAATGACCGCTTTGACTAAGTCAAAAAAATAAGGAGACCAAATGAATTTTCTACTTTACCCTTATTAAATATAGAGAAAATAATTGAATTTCTATTTTTAAGTAGGAAATAATAAAGAGAAAACATATAATTTAATTTTTGAAACTATAAAAGGTAAAAAAAATCCAAATATTGTCAAAAGAATATATCTTCATTAATTTATTTCCAATTTATTTAGATATATTTTAAGGGTATATCTGCGAGTTTGCTGGAAAAATACAGATATAATTAGAAGCTGGCCACATTTTTGATACAAATAAAAATAGAAATTAGAACATTTAAACTGGGACAGAGGGAGTATAAGTTTTCACGGATAGGGCATAATTGCATAATTGTCGTGAGTTTTAAATATTTATGGAAATGAAATGAGTGGAGTATTTGGATGAGTGGGTTCAGTATTGATAATTGGGCTTGAAATGAGTGGTGTATTTGGGCCTGTGTGGAGATGCTAAGTGAGAGTAGCTTTTGAGCTAGTTGTGTGATGGCCATGCTAACCATAGGGAGGCTTTTTTTTAGCTGTTTTGGTGTGGACTAATTTCATATGTGTTGTTTTTGGAACTGCGAGTTTTCTTTGGGACTGCAGTCCAAAAACAAAATAGGATTATTCATAAATACAAAACCCCGTATCTAAATTTGGGGCGTCAAAAGAGAAATATTTAGGGCGTAATAATTTTGGGACGTAAAAAAATAATTAGGGCGTAATAATTTTTTTTGGGACATAAAAATAGTATTTGGAGTGTAAATTTTTTTTTTGGGGCGTAATTTTTTTTTGAGGCATAAATATTGGGGCGTAAAATATATGGGTTTTTGATCGTCTTGCTTTTCTTCTTCTCAGAACCAGAGATCCCGACTTACGAACAACCCATTTTTGTTCAAACAACCTTTTGAAATATACAGAGAAAACATGATGAGATTTATGATCTCAGAATTATATATCTCACAATCGATTGAAAAACTCGTTTAAACAGAAATTGAACTGCCTAGATTCGTTAAGATTTCATATTCGTTTTGTTAACAATTTTGTCGATGAGTTCTATTATCAATCAGGATGTGATAATCGCCTCGTAATGCTAGTTGTTGAAGAAGTACTTGAATGGGGTTTTTATGTTGGCGGTAGTGGCGGTGACGGGATGGCAGTGATTAGTGGTGGTGGTGGCGACGACGACGGTGGTAGTGGTGACGGAGGCGGCGGCCAGTATTAGTAGTGGTGGTAGTTGTGATATATGGTGGTGGTGATAAAAAAATAGATCTGGGTTTATGTAAGAAGAAAGGTGTTCTTGTATAAAATAAAACTGAATCTTTTTATTTATTTATTTTTCGTAGGATAACTTAGTCATCCCTTATCAAGACCTGTAGATAGGTTTAGTGGATTATAGTCCCAAATGAATTTCTGCAGTCCAAAAAACAACACATAATTTCATTGTCTACGTATGGATTTAAGTTTTTGGGTTGGCAATGCATTTGTGCTTTTCTTTTCATCTGGATTTGTACATTGGTTACATCATGTGAGCTTTTTGATAAAAATTATTACATTTACCGAGAAAAAAACAAATATTTATGGAAATGCCTAAGAGAAATTTTATGTTTATTTTAAAACTATTTTAATATTGTTATATTGACTTAGCAGGCAAGCGAGCAAAAAACTGCGCTGCAAGCCCCTTTTGAATTGCAAATCATATCCTCTTAAATACAAACTCCCTTGACCCTGGGGTCATGACATTACTATGCATGACTTTCTGTACCCTCTTGAGGAGTCCAACCGCCTCTGGAGCTAAGAAACCAAATGTATCAAAAGCGAAGGGGATAAAAGCATGTCCGTTGTCACAACAAGCTTTCTCATGTTTCGAAATCTTACCTGAGGCAGCTCGTAGTGTTGCTTGTCCGACTGTGAATGAACCATGCCTTAAGCCCACTAAAGGAGAGACCCAAGTGAGGTCGACACATGCATGTTTCCCGTTGACCCATCCAAAAATAAGAACATCCGCTGGACGAAGTGTCGATCTTCCTTCAAGTGGATCCGTGAGAAAGTTAACAGCCGCTTCTTTCTTCGCGGAAATACCTGCTCTCCACAATACGTCGTACAACGTATCTCGTACATGATTATGTCTATATTTAAATCCTGGATCGACCTTGCAATGAACTGCATGATCATGTCTATATGTTTATGGTATTTTCAATTTCGATTATTATTTTACTTACTTGGGCTCACTAGTCATGAGAACCATTACAAAAATAATTGGTTGAGTTGAGGGGTCATCGATTTTACTTTGGAATGATTCTATTTTGTTTTTTTCGGTTTGAAACATGGCATAGCCCGGATCTGCCCCTAGCAGATCCAAAGCCATTGAGCCTACCCCTTGGCAGCCCAGTCCAATCCTTATAATTTACAAACAAATAGGAGTTTTCATGAGTTCTCCAATCTGCAGCTCGATTCGCTGACCTCAAGTGTGAGAGTCAGGCTCCTAATCAATTGGGCTAACCCCTGTTGATTCTATTTTGATTCTATTTTATCTTATTCAATATATGATATAAATTAGTCTGGTTGAATAAATATAATACAAAGCCATGATTGATAACTACGAAGGAATCCCGATCTTAGTGACATGGGAAAGGAAGCGTACATATAAATCCCTTTTCATTTTATTATCTTTGTCTAATCATTTGATTGCATAATTATATGTAAGAACCAAAAGTTGCACGTAAGAAGCAATGTGAGATTAAATACCAAAGGAGATTGAGTGTGCATAACTTAAGGACTTTCTTTTTAAGCTTTTCTCATTGATTTCTTGTTTTTTTTTTTTTTATTTTGAGGGTTTGATTCGTTAGTATGGTTTACCTGGCTTAATTTGGCCCCACAGTGGAGTATTTGGCCCCATACAATTTTTACCCATCTAGGGTGAGTTGTTATGGGATGTCTTCATCTAGTGGAATATACTAGATTACCCTTTGCATTACACTTAATTAGAAATCTGATTTTCCTAATCATAATCATGATTTTTTTAATCACATTTCTATTTCATTTGAATCATATATATGTGTTCTTTTCTTCTTCTTCTACTACTTTCATAACACCTTTTCTTTTTTTGAGTTCAACAAACCTAATTTCATCATATCCTCAAAATCAACAAAGCAAGCTTGCACTATGTCGACAACAATCAAGTACGTAAAACTAACAGATGGTTACAATGTAATTGATTTCTACACGTAAATGGCAGAATCGAAACCCTTCATTTCCACCCAGAATCGGTGTATGTAGTTGCAAATATATACCGATTGTTGTTGGTCTCGAGCAACAATCGTTTTTCTGTGTTACAATTAACTAACGATTATTATTTCACAGAAACAATCGTTGAACATTAAGTACTTCGTATACCGATTGTTGTAACTCTGAATTGTTTGAACCTATAATGGCATTTCAAAATCGTTTTATGATATGCATATTAAACACCGATTATGAATGACAGGTCCATATATGTTAAACTTAAGTAATCGTTAGATAATTGGTTGTAGGTTTACCGATTCTGGTTCCCTCAGAAAGTTTTGAACTTATTTCTATTTATCGGTTCTTATTAATAAATACATGCACCGATTTTGGTAAATCGTTTTATGTATGAATGTATATAGGCCGATTAATCTCTTAATACCTTTAGATTTTTAAGTCGTTTCCATCGTGTTTATGTAGGAGGGGAACCAGAATCAAGTGGTCAACCAACACCAATTCGCGATGCTGAATCGAACCTTGCTCTTGTGATTTATCAACCTCCCCCACTACCAATGCGCCCTGATCATGCACTTGTGATTGAGACACGACGTCAAAGGAACGAACTCATTGACCGCCCTCCCCCACCACCAACAAAATCTGCAACTCACTCTTGACAGCCATTGTTCAACCTTAAAACTTCTATATCTCTCCAGTCTCAATTCTCAAATAATTTTTGAAATATAAAAAAAACTGATTCTTTCTCTCTAATAACCTAACCTATTTATAACCCAAAAGAAACCTAAAGGCCCTTTATTAAGATTTATTGGGATTTATTTCAAATAAAACGCTTGGCATACATGCAAGTATGTTGACATAACGTGTACTGGCATAATTAAAGTCACACGGTTTACGATATCGAACAGTCGTGATTAATATTACTCAAAAACAGTTCGGAATCGGTTTACAATAATGCACATATCGAACGATTTTCTTGTGGCAGTAAATAATCGTTCTCTAAATTTGGTTTTACCTACCGATAGAAAAAATAGATTTCCTACATCGTTAGATGTTTTGTCTGAGATAAACCGATTAGTGGTTGATCAAGTAAATGGTTTTCCCTGTCTCCATAATCGTCTTTTATAACCGTTATATAAAACGATTTTGGTTATTATATTCGGTTTAGTAGTTTGTAAAAATGCACCGATTGATTTGGTTACATTTCTGGGCAGAGTAACAACAATCGGCTTACGTTGGTAATAATATGCACCGATTGTTCGAGAACCTAAGATCAATCGGCTTAAGTTTCCATATATATAGACCGATTGTGCGTTGTTCTGATTCAAGATTTTGGTTAAAAAAACTTGGGTGATTCTCATGGTTGTTAATGTTTGATAATTTTTAATCTTGTTTTGATATGAAAGTTAAGACTAATTAATCTTGTTTAGACTCTAATCATGTAATTAGCAACTAATTGAGAAAGGGTAAAACAATCATCTTTTATAAGGGATTTTCCGATTTGCTATATAACAACCGCCGGAATTATTTTTTCATGGGCCAAATACTCCCAAATGGGGCCAAATTTAGGCAGGATGGTTTAGGTATATATCGAGATGAAGTATTCTTTAAGCCTTGATGATAGGAAATAAGTTAATTGTTCTATCGGTAAGAATATATTATTAGTGTTTGATCTTCTTAAAGAGGCACTAAAATTTGTTCTCATTATTTTCTTTCTTAATCCGCTCTTTCATATTAACTATGTCATGGTATAGAGATCGATCCTCAATTGTTTATCATTTGCCTTGAAGGTTCACAGCCTTGCATAGTGAGGATTAAGAAAGAGATCGGTAGCAACGTATTGTTCAGCGATATAGATGATTTCGAAAATTTAGATTTTTCTAAACATCTTTCTTTGGGTCATAACAAAGAAAGTGAATAGCTTCCCCAAAAATGCTTTAAAGTTTATAAATTCTAAGGGCTTTGTGGTTAACTATGATGCACGCAGAGAGTTAGGTACCTGGTCACGTGAGGATATAAACTCGTCTGTTTATAAACTTCCTACTCTTCAACAAGCTCTTCAGAAAAAGAGTAATCTTGATCAGGAATTGAGGATGGATTCAGTACTTGAGCCACTGATTTTTCTTTCCCATATGTGACGGCACAGACAGCGGGGAAACCTTTTCTTCAATGGGTCATTGCAGAGCCAGGAGTTGCCCCAAAAATAAGTATTGTTACCATTCCCCACCTGCAATCTATAATTCGACTGCAAACCTCCAAGAACTTGGAGATACTACACCCATAAGCTTCCCTAAACAAATTGTTCGAGGTTCACTGATCATATACATCGTCATTTTTTCATAATGGCAATTCCTTAAACAAATTGTTTTTAGACCGTTGTTGCAAATGGAAAATTGGCTAGAAGATATATTAGTGCATACAATTTGTCTGTATAGAGAAGAAGTACAAGTTAAAAAAAAAAAAAAAGCTTTGTAAATTCTCACCAACCGTGATTTTGATAATGATGAATTTTGAGGTTCCGTGGATAAATAAAGCTTTATGACACCGATAATTCTACATCGACAAAGCTTTTCACAAAGCTTTTTACATGGCCTACGTGTGAGTCCAGGTAGTATGCAGTGTAGGATAGAGAAGGGTTAGTCAACAAGTTTTATTTAGTCAAAAAAACTGACAGCTTTAATTTGAATTCATTGTTTATCGAAAAAAGATCTGAAGCGCGAAAATTACTCTACCAAAGGCGCGAAAAAATGGGTTTCTTTATCACTATCACCAATCCAGGGCGGGAAAATAGGGTTCATTA
Source organism: Papaver nudicaule (assembly GCA_023529015.1). NCBI lineage: Eukaryota > Viridiplantae > Streptophyta > Magnoliopsida > Ranunculales > Papaveraceae > Papaver > Papaver nudicaule. Next base: position 24,046 of record JAJJMA010011906.1, on the reverse strand, counting down.
TTTCACTCACCTGTCCGTCTACTTCCAAAATGTGTGAGTGATTTCCTTATTTTCTTTTTCCCAATCTCTCTTTCACCCGTGAATGATCCCAAATCCGTAAGTAATTTCTTTTTATTCCCCCTGATCTCTATTTCCATTGATTTTCATTAGTTATTCACTGGAATTTATGCTTTAAGAAAAAGTTTTCAATTTGTAGGCAATGGATGCAGAAGTGTGTGAAGTTGTTGAATCTCCTGGTCTTGAAACTTTGGATGTCATTAACAACAACAATCAATGTAAGACAGTTGAATTGAAAGTGGGAATGGAATTTGATACACCAGAAGAGTTGTATGAATGTTATAGAATTTTTGGTATGCAACAGGGGTTTGGTGTTGTGAAAAGGTCATCAACGAAAACTAATGGAATACTTAGACATGTTTGTTACTATTGTGTTCGAGGAGGTAAACATAAAAACGAGTCCACGATGAGTGCTGGACCGACTTCTAAAATTGATTGTAAGGCTCATATATCAGCAAAGCTATTCCCGGATGAAAAGTGGAGAATTGTTGTTTTGGTTGCTGAACATAACCACCAGTTATGCCCAGAAAGTACTCGACATTTGAGATGCAATAAAAGAATCGACATTGCATCTAAGAATAAGTTATTACTAAATCATAAAGCGGGGATTAGAACTAACCAAAGCTTTCATGCATTAGTAGTTGGGGCAGGTGGATATGAGAAGCTTCCATTTGATGAAAAAACGGTTAGAAATATGCTTAAGAAGGACAAGCTTATGGAACTAGGCGAAGATGATGCACCAGCTCTACAAAGTTATTTTGTTAAGATGCAATTGGAGTGCCCAGGTTTCTTTCATAGCATTGATTTCGACAAAGAAGGGCGTTTGAAGAATGTTTTTTGGGCTGATGAAAGGTGCCGACAAGCTTACAAGGAATTTGGTGAGGTAATTACATTTGACACAACATACTTGACAAATAAATATAAAATGCCATTTGCTCCCTTTGTTGGGGTAAATCATCATGGGCAATCAACTCTATTTGGATGTGCATTGCTCTCAAATGAGAGTACAGAAACTTTCGTTTGGTTGTTTGAAACTTGGCTTAAGTGCATGGGAGGATCTGCACCAAAAGGAATTATCACTGACCAAGATGGCGGCATGAAGGCTGCTTGTGAAATAGTTTTCCCACATACTAAACATCGATGGTGTATATGGCACATTATGAAGAAGATCCCAGAAAAGTTAAGTAGTTATGTGAATTATAAGAAAATAAAATCTAAGTTGAAAAGAGTTGTTTATAATTCACAAACTCCAGCTGATTTTGAAAAGGGTTGGGGCGAGATGTTTCAAAGGTATAAAAGTCTGGAACGAAGCAAATGGTTGAGTAAACTGTATGAACATAAAGAGCGATGGGTTCCTTGTTTTGTGAACACTTATTTTTGGGCAGGTATGTCGTCTACTCAACGTTCAGAAAGTATGAATGCTTTTTTTGATAACTATGTTACTGCAAAAACCTCGTTGAAAGAATTTGTCGAAAGATATGAAAGTGCAGTAAGATACAAAATAGAGAATGAATTAAAGGCAGATGCAAGGTCATTTTTTACCATCATCCCAACAAAAACTCAATATGAAATGGAAAAACAAGTTCAAGGTATCTATACAGCAGCAAAGTTCTTAGAGTTTCAAAAAGAGTTAATATATAAGACGTATTGTGAAGTGGTTAATATTCAAGATGAATCCCCACTGATTACATATTACATAGAAGAACAAATTTGGATACCGAAACCGTTGGATGATGAAGAAACGAAACCGGAGGATGATGAAGAAACTTGTGTGGATACTTCTCATGAAAATGCTTCCCTAGAAATTACTGATCCTGAATGTACTCTTGAATCTCCACCTGATAAAGAAAGAGAAAAGATTATGATAAGAGTTATATTTAAGGTGTCAGTTCAGAAAGATACATGCGAATTTGAATGTAGCTGTCATAATTTTGAGTTTCGGGGAATTGTTTGCAGGCATGCGATTATTGCATTACATCGTAATGACATATTTTTGCTTCCAGAAAAATACCTTATGAAGAGATGGAGAAAAGATGTGAAGCGAATCCACACGGAGATACCGGTCAGTTCCGATGCTTGGCAGTTGAGTCCCAAACAACTGCGGTACAATGAATTGTGCAATTGCTTTGCTGTGCTTGCAGAAATAGCTTCTTCAAATGTTCCTATGAGTGCTGATATCAAGAAATGGATACAAGACATGGTGAAGGTCAATGTTTCCAATGGAGAGACATCTTGCAAGTCGAGTACCGGAGTAGAAACTACTAACTATATGCCTATCCAAACTAAAAAGGTCAGTAACCCTCCTGTAGCAAAAGCAAAAGGTCGTGCACGCCAAAATGTACCCAAAGCGAAGTCATATACCGCTAAAAAACCAAGAAAGGGAAAAGAAAATGCAGAGGTAAACATCTATGTTATTGGTTGAGCTACTAACTTTTTATTTTGTATACAAATTCTGAAGTAACTTACAGTTTGTTTCTAACATTTATTTCGTAGGTAAACATTCCAATTCCTACTCAACAGCGTGTAGTTAATACGATCGATTCATCACAAGTTAATCAATCCATTACTTATGATCAGTACCTTCAAGTATTGGTAAGAATATATAAGTTATCCACTTAGTTAATGCTTGTTTTTGATGTCTTCTAATTAATATTACTATGTTTATATGTATGTTGCATGTCTAGCAATTTGCTCCATTTCATCTCCAAGGACCTAATGCAGTAAACTCTACACCTGCGTTTGGCACTAGTGATCGACCTGAACAAAGCATTCAATTTGGGTATGGAATGCAGCCAGTGTATGGAGTTAACCAAGGGTATGGACTGCAGCCAATGTATGGAGTGAACCAAGGGTATGGAGTGCAACCGCATAGCTTTGGTGGAGGTTTATTTGAAAGGCAGAATTGAAGAGAAGTTGTGTTTTGTCTGGCAAGGTTTCAGGTTTTGTTTGTCTGGCAAGGTTTCGGGTTGTATTTTGTTTGGCAAGGTTTTAAGAGAAGATGTAGATATTTCTCTGCACATATACAAGTCTTTTTTGGTTTACTGGATGTATATGCGGTGGGATATTTAAATGTGTTAAGGATGTGGTTATTGTCAGGCAAAGCAATGTTTTAAGGATGTGGTTATTGTCAGGCAAAGCAAACTCTAGTTTTTGTGTTTTGTCTGGCAAGGTTTCAAGGGAAGTTGTGTTTTGTGTGGCAAGATTTTAAGAGAAGGTGTAGATATTTCTCTGCACATATATAACTCTTTTTGTGTTGGTTTACTTGATGTATCTGCAGTGAGATATTAAATTTTGTAAAGGATGTGTTGTTGTCATTGTCTAAGTTACAACTGTGCTTGTTTTGCACATCTCCCTGCAAAGTTTCCAGTCACAAAATTCAGACAACCTGCTAGGCTGCTACCTGATTGCTCCTGATCCTATTTCTGGCACCGATAGCTTCACCAGCAGAAAATTGGTATACACATAACCACAACAAATTGATTGCAAATACAAGGACGCGAATCATTAAACATACAAATATCCATTTTATTCATGTAATACAAAGAGAGTTTGCAGAGTTACATAAAATTCATACAGGAACCAAAGCCTGTAACATAACCAAGAAAACTGAAGCAAAGTCTACACATTTTCCTCATCAAATATAACCTTATCAAATTCAGTTGCTTCACCCTTTCAAATTCATGGAAGCTTTTCTTGGTTCTAATTTCTGCATTCTGATTTAGTAAGAGCTTATTTCTGCCCCCACTATCAACTTTGACCCTGTCAAATTCCATTCAATCTTTACACTCTTGGACAGTCGGTAACTTCAACTTCCTTCTTCTTGACTTCATCCCTTCACTTTCTTCTTCTTCTTCAATTCCTTCTGCATTACAGAAAATGACTGTGAAAACCTATTTTTGCATTCAGTAAATATCAACAATTATAACTTCTCAAAAGTTTCCAGACATAAGGTTGCAAGGCAGTCTGGATATCTTCCACTACAAAATATCAAAAGTTAAAAACAACTGAAAGACCTAACCTTGTTCATCATCTGGTTCTTCCATATCTAATTCATCCCCACCCAAGTTCAAATTCTGCAGTACACGATATTGATACCATCAGCACCATACAAAAATCACTAATTCATCCCCACCCAAGTACAAATTCTGCAGTACACGATATTTATACCATCAACACCATACAAAAATCAAGCCAAGATGTTTAAACCTAGGGTGTTCAACTTACATAAAAATTTTGAACAAGATAAATACTATGCATTCATCTACAACAACTTTTCAATCTGTCAAGATTCTTCTAAACCATGCCTAAAAGATACTAAAAACCTTTGCTCCGAGATCAGATCTGCTGGAACTCACACCAAACAAGATTTGAAATCTCAATACTTTTCAATTATTCATTCACATAAAACCAGTTATAATACAACAAATAAAATAGAAGAAACTTATGCAAATATACTGAAATTACAAAATTGGAGATTCAAGAGTTAATTTTTGGCTTCAGGTGGAGAGAACCCCCAAGAAATTGAAACCTGAAGAAATTGATCCAGTATTTTAACCCCAAAGAAAATAAAAATTCAAATTCTCTTCCTTTCTGCAATATTAGAGCTTTAAAAATTTTAAGCAGGATAAAAGGAAAAGAGCTTAATCAAAGCAAACAATTAGGATAACTTAACGATTTCAAATATAAGTTTTGTGTTTCTGAAACTTTGAGAAGAAGAAGTTGAAAATTTGGGAGAGAGAGAAATTGGGAAGAAAACCTATCGGGGGAAAGAAAGAGAGAGAATTTAGATCTGAAGTGAAAGAGAGAGAGGGTTGGGACGCAGAATATATCAATCCTACACTGCATAGCCACCTGTGCTGCCAAACAGCCACCTGTACTGCCACGTATCGCATGTAAAAAGCTTTGTGAAAAGCTTTGTCGGTGTAGAATTATCGTTATGACACTTTGTTTGGAAAGAGGGATACAATTTTTCACTTTCATTTTTGTTCACCAAAAGACACATAAACGTACAAGCACATTTATTCTCTATAAGGCCATGTCATACACTGGTGTAGGTGGTGGGGGAGACTCTGTAAACATGGTGAGAAACAGAAGCGCTCCTAGGTGTAGAGCATTGTTTGTCTCCCATATGTAGAGCCTTATGTGGCAGCACCAACTACCCTTGGATCTAGGGGGCCTGCACATTAAACCATCTTGTGATCCCACTATCTTTTCTCCCACAAACTCTACATTTCTCTACAAAGAAATGCTCTACATCTAGTGTTTTGGAAACAGAAGAATTAGAAACAGAAAAATCAGAAGAATCAGAAATAGAAAAAATTATGATCGCATTGTTGTTTCGAAGGAGTAGAATACTAAAAATGATGAGAATATCTACTAGGGGTCATCTATGGCCTCAAATTTTACTTATTGCAATTTTCATAGTCTTTGTAATAAGAATTTGATTGTTTGTTTTGTGTATATGGTGCTGCCAGCTGACCATCTAAAAAAATGGCCTGAGGAAGTGTGAACATGGACCCAACAGTGTAGTCCCTGTTCTCCTTTGAACCTCAAAGGAAAACTCAAACAAATCCCAACTCCCTGAACTTGATAGCTTAGTTCCACCACCATAGTGTAGACCCTCCAATTCCAACGTGGACTTAGATAACCCTAGACCTATTTAGGACACAGCTGAAAAGACAAGACCAATACAAGTGTAACACATACATTCTATGAAAGCAAAGTACTAAAACTGTGCGAGTGTAAAATCTGCATATAGACTCCACACTCTACAGCCATTATATATTTGAATCACAAGTATGAACCCTAATCAAATAATCAAGGTACAAATGTAAGGAGAAGATACAAGGTGCGATGGATGCAACCTTCATCACAAATTTATTACTTTCTTGGTGTTGGATTACATGAATCTCCATTAAAGAAGAGTTCTAGATCTAGATCTAGTTTTTGGGGAAGAAGATGAGTAGAGGAGAAGGAGGAAGAGAGAGAAAGTCCAAGAAGATCCCCTCTCTCCTAGGAGATATTTCCTTTATATAGAGGAAATTTACAGGATAATTACACAAATGCCCTTATCTTAGCTACCAAGTAAAGGAGGTCTTCGGCGCGCCTCGTCTTCAAGTGACTTCGGCTTTCGTATGTCGGTTTATCTCTTCGGCATACTTATTCCTCGGGCTTGATCTTTACTTCGGGGAGAGCTTGGGTAACTACTTCGGACGGATTGGTGGATCGAGGCGACATCTTCGGGTGGTGGTCCATGGTTCGTAGTCTTAGTCTTTGACTCTCTTCGCGTTTATAAGGTGATGTCTTCCTCTTCTTCTAGGATGATGACACGTGGCTCGTCCGAATTATGCCCCCACAGTTTGCTCCTTTGCTAATGGATGTTTCGAAGATTAATCCCTTGGCAAATTCTTCTTGTCATAATTGATGGTATGAGACACGTGGATTCGCGAGATTCATGGAGTGTGCTGACTTGTGTTGTATCCTTTCGTTTAACTTCGGTACTTTGGCTTGCTTCAACAACTTTGAACTTGTAACATTTACGCCTTTGTTGAGTTGCCGAGGAGGTATGCTTGATTGAGTTGGTAACGAATGAATTTTATCTGCCCTTTTTCTGGTATTTTTTCATGATGGTTTGAGATTCCATTGATCGAATGTGATGCTGAATCCAAGGAACTGGCATCGAGAAGAGGATGAGTAGTCATCAAAGTATGTAGGCTGATCCGAGGGAGATGTCTCGAGGTAACTTGTCCGTCAAAGTTGACTGTCGTATTATCGAGAACGGAAATATGTGCCATCGAATCGAAATGTGATCGAGGATGACTTCGAAGTGAGGTCGAGGATGATCTCGGAGTGTCACTCCTGCCATGATTATTCTTCAAGTTGATTAGTGAACTTCTGATCCTTTTCGATGTTTCTTTTATCCAACGCGTTGGGTATTGAGGTTATTATTTTTCAAGAAGATTGCTCCGAGGATGTTTCGTCGAGAATGCTAAGATGACTGCTTCGGATTGAACTGATTGTTATTCTTCGAAGAAGATAGATGCCATGGATTGACTTTGGAGTTTGCATATCTGGGCTTCGTCGATGATGAATGGTTATTTCATGAATCCTTTGAATTTTGAGATGACCTTCGTTGGTGTATTTCGATGTAGACAGATGATTTCTTCATATTGTAACTAGCTCGAAAGGTGGTAACCGAGATGTTGTCGGGGTGTTTCTTTTGTTGTGATATTTTCTTCCTTCGGACTATCTTTCGAGCAAAGTGAGTTCTTGGCTTTCCACTGTTGTCGAAGGAATTGAGCGGAAGAGTACAAAATGTTTTTTTTGAGTATGCATACTTGCTCCTACTCTTGCGTGAAGTTCCTAGACGGCTTCTTGGGCTGTTTGGTGTCGTTGTTGTTGAAGAAATGAGCTTTGAAAATTTTTCCACTCGGGATTCCCTTATATAGTTGCCCCCCTTTTGCTTTCGAAAGTGAAGGAACCGAACTTTTGTAAGCAAAAAGAAATGTTCTCCCGAAGTGTACCTTCCACAAAGCGAATTTGATGTACGAGGAGATTGGCATCCAATGGCTTTGCCCCTGCATTCTTTGTTTTGCTCCAACTACTGCTTCGGTGTATTGACTTTTGTGACTCTTCGTTGTGAAACGAAGGATGCCATGCTCCTTTGGTGGACGAAGATTGCTATCACTTTGCTTTGCTCCTTGGGTCATTTGATGTTGCTTTCTACGAGTGGGTCTTTAGCGAAGTTCTTGTATGTACAACCATCCTCGAGCGTTTTGAGAGCGAAGCCAATTTTGAATTCATTTCACTAGATTTTATCGAAGAAACTTTGGTGCATGCTCCTGCTTGATGCTTTAATGAATACTTCAAAGTAATATCTTTGTGATTTGCTTGTGCCCCTGTCTTGCATCTTTTTGCGTTTCGATTCATTTGTACTTCGAGCCATCCTGCAGAATATTTTGATTCATCCTGTAATAAAGTGAAGAGTATTGTTAATTCACTTTAATAAAGTATATTTTTGAATCATTCTTCAATGAAGTTTTTTCTTTTTCATGATCGAGTCATGCTTTTCCTCGATGCGTAGTTTTTGTAGAATGACGCGATCAGGCACGTGCTTTTCTTCGATGTGTCGCTTGACTCGTGATCAGGCACGTAGTTTACCTTGCAAATTATAGGCTCCTCAAGTTACTTAGAGTGCAACTTCGGGGCTTACTTCGATGTGGGAGGCAGTAACCAAGCTAGTGGGGGCGTACGGATCACCCTTCCCAAAGGCTTTGAGCTACTCGCGCTGGTTTCAAGCAAAACACTGGCTATCGAGACCATAGGCACCCGTTTTGCCTCAGTATGTTAGGTGGGTATCGAAGATACTAAGTATCCTCCGAGAGAACATGGTGGTGTTCTGATAACCCATTTATCCCAAGTAGAGTAGGAAACTTATGATGGGTAGCTGCTATGTGTCTCGATAATAAAGTAGCACAATGGGGGAGTGCCGGTCAAAGCTGGAGCTTAGACATGGTACTGTTCTCCTATCGCGGTCTGGAGTTCAACATCTTCTTTTCTTGCTAGCCCCTCCTCAAGGCTGTGCTTGATTTTTGGAGGAGGTCCCTCGGCTGCGTAACTCGCTTGCCATTCCCGTGAATGTAAGCTAATTAGTTGCCTCGGGGTCTAAAGGTAGATGTTAATCCCATTTATCGTCCCCTCGACGCCTCAAAAGAGAGGTCGAATGGTAGCGGGTTCAAATGCGTCTCGGCTTATATAGCTTTGATGCAAAGTACCCACCGCTAACGGGGTGTCTTGTGGGTAGAGGACTGTGCCATATAGATCGTAGGGCCCTTACGACTACATGTACATCAGCTCGGTGCCTGCTATTCGAGGACTTTTTTATTTTTGGCGTTTTCTGCCTTGGCGTTAAAGCTGTTTTGTTTTTGGCGTTTTCTGCCTTGGCGTTAAAGCCTTTTTATTTGTGAGACGAGGCACTAGGGGAGATATGGCGTCATGTCCTGTTCTCTTTCATGGCGTTAGAGCCTTAGGAGATATGCCTAAGCAAATAGGACTTTGTTGTGGTCGGAGCTTGCTTATCCGAGGTTGATGTAATTGCTGCTTCGAGTTATCGATGCATGTTGACTGTCCCGAGAACGATGAAAATTTGCTAACATTCGTTTTGCTGATGAGATGATAGTTGTTACTAAAATACTTTCTTTTGGGTTTGCTTCCTTCAACGAGTTGCATTATTGTGCTTTGAGGCTACTGATCCATCGAAGTTGAGTTCGTTTCCCAATCAAATTAGTCTTGTCATTCTTCGCCACCGGAGTTGCTACGGAGACACTACTTCAACGAGATGGACTGGCTATCAGGATCGAAGGTGGGTTGGCGAAGCTCTTTGGTTATCAGCTGAACTGGCACTCCGAAGTTACTGATATTGAGTCGTCGAAGTTTTCTCGAGTGTTTGCTTCAAAGCTTGAAGAGGTGACTGATGTTGAGGCACCGAAGTTTCTTCGCTGCTGTTATACTGCTGCTTGATGATGATGGCTCCGAGATTATGTACTTAGCTAGTTGTCTCCGAGATAGGCATCGTAGTTGAGTACCGAAGGTGAGTAAACGTAGTCACCAAAGTTGCATCCGAGATGGCTTCACAGTTGATATCTTCGATGGGTTTCTTCGAGAATGATGTTGCCGAAGTGAGGCATCGAAGTGAAGTTTGGTCCGAGATAACTGATGTTTAAAGCATCAAAGTTTTTGCTTCCGAGATGGCAGTGGTTGATTAGTGCTCCGAAGTAGGATTGTTGGTGTCTTTGGATCAAAGTGGAATTTGTTTGATGGTGGCTGCGAGTTGTAGTAGCTCCGAGAACAAGGTTGGTTGATACTCCGAGAAAAAAGTTGCTCGATGGTTGAACTTGTTTGTTCCCTCATCCAGAATGCTAATTCAGTGGTGCTTCCTTGATACATATTGACCGTCGAGAGGTAAACTGTATGGGTTATATAAACTGGGTCATCGATGTTGGGTTTATATAACCATCGAAGGTGAGGATCATAATGGCTGAAGCTGCTTCGTGGAGGATAAGCTGTGTAGCCATCGAGGAGTGAATGGATTTGATCGAAGGTGCAGCCGAAGCCATCAAGACTTGAGTTGTTGATGCTGGCGAGTTTCCCATGTTTTTCTAAGTTTTCCTTGCTGCCATAACTGAATTCTGATCAACTTGTTTGGGCATCATGGCCTGTTCGTTTCTATGGCGTTAAAGCCTTGGGAGATTGTGCCTAATCAGGTAGGACTTTGCCTCATCGAGGAGGAACTGGAGGTTGTACCGAGCTATTTTTGTGAAGCATAATTCATGTATAACATAATAGTATGCGAAGCTTGAAGATTGCATATAGCTAAGGAAATTCGAGTGTGCCATAATGTGACAAGTATACTTCTATACGTAATGTGATATGTTGTATCGAGGGGAGACTTAATAAATCTAAGGCATAAAAATGCTAATTGGTGACTCAAAAATTCTTCTTTAACTTCATTACCGTTGCATATTGCTCGCTATTGTATAAACGTACTCGATACCCCCACTCTTTCGAGGTAGAAAGAGATGGTTCGATCTTTAAACATAATTATTTGATGCCCCATCCCTTCAAGGTGGAAGGAGATGGGTCGATCTCATTTATTTTGGTATGTGCCTGAAACTTTATAATTGCACTATTTTTCTTAATTCGAAGCTAATAATCTTTTTTCGATACCCCCACTCTTTCGAGGTAGAAAGAGATTTTTTTTTTTTGTCACGCCCCTCGAGGTGGGAGGAAGCGATTCGATATATTTTATAAAGAATCTAATATAAGTAAAAACTCCTAATTTAGGATATAATCTTAGTTTGAACGTTTGATAAGTAGAACTTCGATATTGATGCCCCTCGAGGTGGGAGGGAGCAAATCAATCGACTTTTAAAGAATCTAGCATGTTGCAAGGAAGAAATCTATGACTTCATACTTTATTTTCTAAGTGACTTGTATATAATGGCGTCATGGTCTAACGTACGACTTGCTTGAACGTTATTCTAAGCATGTGATGGTGCATGAACATTCAAAAACTTTTTTAAAGTATCAAGAGAAGAGTTTAGAAATTTTCCCCCATTTTTAGTAATTGACCGCGGAAGTTGTTTCGAAGAAATTGCCTTGCACCGGCGAGCAAGGTAGTCCAATAATATTTGGTCTGATTGCGTGATCGAACTTTGTAAATCTCCGTCATGCTGTAGTGAGAAAGTTTCTCCAGATTGACACTTCATGATGCACGATGACTCCCCCATAGATATTTTGCTTTTGGATGACAAGTGTATCTTCTTATCCATAACGTCATTGTCCATGGCCCAAGAGAGCAATACGAATTTCTCTTCATGCAAGTTGACAGCTGCTAAGTTGCTAAATTCATTCACACCGATGGTGACATGTTACCTTTCTAATTTCGGTCAAATAACCGAGGATGAGAGGGGAGGGGGAGGCCCCAGACCAGCAGGGAGGTCCCATTGGACCGAGGATGAAAGGGGAGGTCCATAAGGTTTATCTTTCTTTATATAAACTAAATCCTGATGCCATTGATACGTGGCTAATATTCCCATACGTGTCAAAGCTACTTCCTACCACCTCTCCAAACTCATCTTCTCATCAGCTTAACTACATCTCTTTGCCTTTACCTCGAGTGAAGAACTTGCCCCACCATGCAGAGTCCACCACAGACCTTCCTACCGATGATGTTCCATATTTAAAGAAAGCTTAGGACGGCCTTGCCCAATTTCCTTGAAAGTTCAAACCCGGATTGGATTATTCATAACTTCGTCTTTCATGGCTCCTGAATGGATCCTTTTTCCTTCCAACGCGGTTTCATTGCTTATTAACTTCGTCTTCCATGTCAAATGCAATTGAAGGTCGGTATCAGGCGTCCTCGAAGTGTAGTTATTAAAATTGAATCATTAAGCCACCGAATGCAAACTGCTCCGAGACCGTTGAAGCTTCGATTTCACCTTCCTCCGAAGTTACAGTTTGCTGGCGAAGCTGTGCTATTCGAAGTTGTTTGGAGGCAGGGAAGATTTCCTGTGTTATCAGCGCTACTTTGTTTCTTTCTTCCTGAGTTGTTACTCGAGCTGAATTGTTCCAAGATGCTAAATTACGAGCATCGAGCTTTGACCATGGTGTATTTTTGAGAGTTCTCTGAGCTGAATTCTTCTTTCATCAAGATGCATAAGTGTGTTTCTGAGATGAATTAGTACAAGCTATAATTCTTGATCAATTTGCTACAAATGACAAGTCAAATGAGTTAGTAATCGTGACTTATGATGGACTAGTTCAGCAATTTAAAGGCTCTAGACATAATAAAATCGTGGTATTTCACAAAGGCATGAATGGGTTTTGAGATTAGGTTCTTCTGGTTTAGGATCTGCATCCAAAATTCGTTTTGAAGCGAGATTTTGTTTTGAAAATCCATACTTTTGCAGAGAAACGAAATCCTGGTTCCTATCCAGATTGTTGCAAAAATTAAAAAACCACAAATCTTCATTGTTAAGTGCAAAATCACACTACACATCTATAATTCGATTTTTTTTTTTTTTTTTTTTAAACCAGATCTGAAAGTTAAGGAGAGAAAGGTAAGAAGAAGATTTATCCCCTTTTGACGATGATTTCCTGATTTTGTTTGTCTGTTTCTTCAAATATGAGCTGCGTATGATATCCATTGCCTGAAAATTGCTTTTGTGACAAGAACGTCCTTGTGATGCTTTGCTTGATTGGATCTGCTACTAATGCCGTCGGATTTTTTACTGTACTCACCGGATCTATTTGTTGCTGGAACTCGCTGGAACTGCTACCGGAACTAGTAGACTTTCATTTTTGGACCTCTAATGCACAGGCAAACCCTAAGTTATTTTAATCATCCCTGTTTCTAGCGCCAAACTGTGCGAGTGTAAAATCTGCATATAGACTCCACACTCTACAGCCATTAGATATTTGAATCACAAGTATGAACCCTAATCAAATAATCAAGGTACAAATGTAAGGAGAAGATACAAGGTGCGATGGATGCAACCTTCATCACAAATTTATTACTTTCTTGGTGTTGGATTACATGAATCTCCATTAAAGAAGAGTTCTAGATCTAGTTTTTGGGGAAGAAGATGAGTAGAGGAGAAGGAGGAAGAGAGAGAAAGTCCAAGAAGATCCCCTCTCTCCTAGGAGATATTTCCTTTATATAGAGGAAATTTACAGGATAATTACACAAGTGCCCTTATCTTAGCTACCAAGTAAAGGAGGTCTTCGACGCGCCTCGTCTTCAAGTGACTTCGGCTTTCGTATGTCGGTTTATCTCTTCGGCATACTTATTCCTCGGGCTTGATCTTTACTTCGGGGAGAGCTTGGGTAACTACTTCGGACGGATTGGTGGATCGAGGCGACATCTTCGGGTGGTGGTCCATGGTTCGTAGTCTTAGTCTTTGACTTTCTTCGCGTTTATAAGGTGATGTCTTCCTCTTCTTCTAGGATGATGACACGTGGCTCATCCGAATTATGCCCCCACAAAAACAGAAGTAATAATAATAGATAATCCTTGCACACCCCAAAAGTAGCAGCAAAAGATGAAGACAGTGTTGAATTATGCTGCAGTAATCCAAAAAAGTTCGTCATAAGAAAAACTCATTGTTGTGGTGAGTGCCCAGAATAGGGTACTCTGAGTTCTTGGCCCAAGTCATGAGCTAAGGCATCCACCACCTCAATTTCATCAACCGTAATGTGCCAACCAGGAGAAATATGATCATGAAAGCCATGATGGTCTGCAGCTGAAGTGGTATTATCCAAACTAGAATGTAAAATTGGGAAATTGTAAGTCACTGGTTCAGTGCCAGTGACGGATGGTTCAAGTTTCCAATCAAAATTTGGAATATCAGACAAATCATCAAACCCCTGAGTAGCTGGAAACCATTGTTGTTGTTGATCCATATCATGTGAATGGCCTTTCCTAGTGCGAAGAGTGGGAATTTCTAATTCAGGACAGAGGACTCTGGATGAGGAACTGTTAGTCTGATCCATCAACTCTTCCATAGTACGTACTCTTCTGACTTTGGCTACTGGAGGTTGTGCTCCAAAATCTGGTGTTGAAGGTGGAAGTTCTTCAATCGTCAGTGGCTTCCTACGAGAATAAGGCATGAATGGTTGGTTACTATGTCTGTGAAACACCTTAACTGAAGGAAGACCATTTTCCATTAAGATGTCAAATCTAACAAAACCCTGACGTTGCTGAATATATTCTGCCACATCCGTTGCAAGCCTTAGATTCGTATAGTTTGACAATGGATGCTCGCCTTGATGTATAATATGATGCTGAGGTTCAGAAGTGGCTGGCTGTCAGTCGGAATTTTTGATTTGCCTTAATTGTCACTAACCGGATACCCGAAAAGTAACCCATCATAGTTAATGGGCCGGTGTTGTGGATTAGGGTCATCATCCGGATTCTGACCCGGTTGAATATTTGGACCAGAGGAAATGGGAAAAGTGGACTGGGCTTGTACTGGAACTGGACCGGGTGCAGATTCAGAATTGGGGACTGATGAAGCAGAAGGTTTCAAGATCGAAACACGTGTCAGGTTCTTTAATACTGAGTCAGTTGAGGTAGTAGCTGTCGGAATAAATGCGCTGGGAGATCTTTGTCTTGTCTTAGAGCTGTCGGAAGCGCTGGGAGATCTTTGTCTTGTCTTAGAGCTGTCGGAAGGTGACACACGTTGGAGGTTATCCCGACTGAAACTAGAACATCCCTTATAAACTGATGGTTGAGCACTGAAATCTGAAGAAGAACCAATAACAGTAGAAGTGGAAGTTGAACCAGATAGGATGAAGTAACACTGCCGGACGAACTCTATAGAAATCTTGAACCCTAACCACTTGCGCATAATTATGAAAAGATCGCGTAAGATCGCATAATTATGAAAAGATTGCGCAATTATATAGCTAGCATGATATAGCGAGAGATTTTCTTTTCAAAAAGTGATAGGAGCCGGCTTTTTTTCGAGGCCCTCATCCAACTCTTATAATCCTCTTCCTTAGGATTAATAAAATCTAAAATCTAATTTTTTAAGAAAAAAAAGAAGAAAAAAAAAACTTGGCCTTCATAGACAACACATTGCCTTTGCCTAAAGGGCGAAGGTGGATTGAAATTGTTAACAACACTGCATTTTATAGTTAAAATACCTCATTGATTTGGGGGCGAGCCCATATTTAATGGGGGCGAAGGCGAATCCAAAATAGGGTCACAATGAAGTAAAGAGGTCATCCCATATGGAATATATTTTTTTAAATACAAAACAACCCTTCATTAGTAGAAATTAATGATATGATTAGGTGTTAACTAAATTTGATTACCAAAAATTATTAGTGTGACATGTTATGTTATGGTTATCAAAAAAAATGAAATTAGAATTTTGTGTTTGGAGAGAGAAGAAGGAGAGGGTTTAGGGGGGAAAAACTTGGGTTTACCCAAAATGAGTGATTCAAGTCCTAAAAACGATCATGAGTTTCTCTCAAAGCGGGTTGATCAATCATGTTTCAATAATATAGAAGATGAAGCCGCTATGGATATGTTGCACGATCAAAATCGATTGTACAATGAAGAACAAGACTCTCTTGGGTATGAAGATCCTCTTGATGCAAACGAGTCTCAAAAACACTCAAACGAACAACCCAATGGTGAATACAACGAGGTATGCATCCTAAAATGTCGCGATTGTATGTAAAAATCCTTAAATCTTCAAAATCGTGCTTGTTTTTAAACCAGAGTCGTCATACTCTGTGTTGAAAGCTCGACGATCTATCCAAATCGTCGAGGAATTTTTGATCATCATGACGACTCTGTATATGAAGCACACTCAGAGATGAACAATCGTCACAGTTTTTGTCGAAACCATGACGATTTAATGGCATGCAAATTTACGTGGGGCCATTAAATGCGGCTCGTCATGGTTGTGTTTATAAATGTGACGATTTCGGGGTCTCAAAAATATCCTCTCTGTCCCAAAAACCAACTAAATCGTCATGATATTTTTGAAAACCATGACGATTTTCTTTTGAAATACTTAAGTTGGCATACAATTTGAAACAACCTTGACGACTCTTGTAGTATTTCTGACGACCTCTTTCTATGTAGTTTCCTATGTTCGATGCGGAGGAAGTAGACAATCAACCAGAAGCCCTCAAAATGAGAACTGAAGATACCACCGACTTTTATATGACTAATGAGGTATGCCACCATTGTTTTTTTCCGCACGTGTTTCCATGTCACTTGATTTTTGTCCTTTGTTTGAAATTTATCATCTTTGTTAATGTAGACATGGGAAAGTAGAGATGAGGCGGTAGAGTGGGCTAAAACGAAAGCAAAAGAAATAATGTGCGTGGTTGTGCAGAGTAACTGTGTAGGAAAGACTTATGTTCAAATGATTTGCCAGCATGGACGCAAATTTGAAAGTCACAAGAAAAAGGGTGATGTGTACGTGCGGAAGAACGCCAAGCGAAAAGTGTCCAGGACTATCTCAAAGAAGACGGAATGCCCTTTCAGGATGATATTCAATAAGAAGAGAGACCCAGACAATAGGTGGTATTTGAAGAGCATAGTATGTGGTTGGCACAACCATCCGGAACCTGATTCTCTTGTTGGATATGCTTATGTTGCAAAGTTGAGTGAAGCAGAAATTGATATAGTGAGGGAGATGAAAGGAATTGCACCCCAAAAGATTCTGAGTGTGATTAAAGAGAAGTTCAAAGGCAACCTTTCCACACTATCCCAAATTTACAACGCTAGAGCAATGTTACGAAGGGAGGAATGGGATGGAAGAATGGTTATGCAACAATCGGTTTGGTTGGCAGAGAAACACAACGATTACATTAATCACAGGGTCGGGATGAAAGACAAGGTAACACACATTTTCCTAGCTCATCCCAAGATGATAGAATTAGCTCTGTGCTTCCCTCAGATATTGATGATGGATTGCACTTATAAAACCAATAAGTACAACCTGCCTTTATTGAACATCGTGGGTCAGACATCGGAGAAATCAGCATTCACAGTGGCTTGGTGTTTTATGCAATACGAGACAAGGGACGACTACAAGTGGGCACTAAACGAATTGAAAAAAATCTACAAGGGTCAAACTCCGGGGGTGATAATAATGGATAGAGATATTGCATTGATGGGGGCAGTACAAGATGTTTTTCCGGATGCAAAAAATTTCCTTTGCACTTGGCACATCCAACAAAACATCTTAGCAAGAACAAAGATTCATTTCCAAAAGCCCAAAGGAAAGACGGGTTGCGAGCGTTCGGAAGAGGAAGATGACCGAAGGAGTAAACTTTCTAAAGATGAACTACAGAAGGAAAAAGATAAAGATGATGCCGAATATGTAGCCGGGGGGGAAAAATGGAAGGAATATTTGTTAGACTGGGATGAATTGGTTCACTCGAAGACCAAGGAGAAGTTTTATGCAAATTTGAAAAAGTGGGAGGATTTATGGAGACCCAAGTATCATAAAGCGGTGGATTATTGCATGGATACGTGGTTAACCGAACACAAACAAAGGTTTGTTTATGCATGGACCTATGATTATCCTCATTTCAAGAATGAGGCAACGAGTATGGTTGAGGGATCTCATGGTCGGTTGAAGAGGATGCTCGATGTATGTCACAATGGGGTTGTTACGTTACAAGAAGGTATCCATGAGTATAGTAATCATGATTTGTGGAAGATTCAAAAAGAAATGGGAAAGAGTAGGAGCTCTTTTTTCACCAGTTATAATGAGGAAGAGAAGAGATTTCTTCGTTATATTATGTTCCGAGTATTTCATTGGGCGATAAATTATATGATGGAGCAACGTGCTATTTTTAAAAAGATGGAAGATCAAGGTATCGTGCAAGTTTGTGAATGTAAGACGATGATCGGTATAGGACTTCCGTGTCTTCATCGCCTCGGTAGATATGAAGACCATGTTCTGCTCGAGGATATTCATCCCTTTTGGAAGCAACTCTCATTCATTCCTGCTCATACATTCGAGGATACACAATCTTGGGTCGACACCGATGTGCATCGTGAAATACTTGAATCATACCCAACCATGAATCATGTGAGTAAACTAGCTTTGCGTGAACGCACCATTCTTTCCCTTAATCGTGTGATGACTACTGCTGAAGAACCAGAGATAGAAAAACCAATTGGTAGACCAATCAGCTCAACCTCTTTTAGTGAAATTAGGAAGGAAAAGAAGTTTCAAAAAAGTACTAAGAGAAACCCCACCCTAGCAGAGTTAGTGGAAGCCGAGTACACAGCGGGGGAGGAGAAGCATAAGAGTGGCCGGAAGATGGTGCTTACCCAAGAGAGTTCTGCTGACCCAAAAGCAAAAGTTCTATCCAAGGTTAGAGAAACAACTCAAGAAGTGGGAACATCATTAGTGTCATCGTGGGTAGGAAGTGCTCCAACAGTCGGTAATGAGGAATTGTGCACTCCACAGTCAAACCAACAAAGCGGAATGCAAACAATCGTACTTGAGGTTGGACCAATGAAGACCCCCAGGGATGCAAACACCGGAAGACCATTGAGGACCATTCATACAATTTACAAAAACTATATGAAGGACATCCCTTGGATCATCAGTGATTTCGTCATATCACATGACGACGTCGATGGGGATGGACATTGTGGTTACCACGTTGCTTGTGAACAATTGGGGCATTTTAATGACGCGGATGCGATGGGGTTGAGCCAGGTAGAATATGTAAGGGCAGAGATGGCCGCTCAACTACTGAAGGACAAGGAAATGTATATTGATTTGATGCACCAAAGCGACACGATGGTTCAAGCTTATGAATTCAAGGAGTTGATGGCTAGTGTGAAAGGACGTAAGCGAGCTAAGACTGCTTGCTATAAATATTGGATGAAGATGCCTCAGTGTGGCCAACTTTTAGCGGATACTTTTCACTATGTTGTTCACTCCTTCACTCCTAACTTTCCTTCAGGGAGTTTCACATTTATCCCCTCGAAGGCAGTTTGCACACCGGAGAATTAGAATAGAAGAATTGTTATGGCTTTTGTGAAGGAACGCCATTTTATAGGGTTGAAGCTCGAGGACAAGTGTCCGCTACCACCGGTGCACCTGCATAATTCCAAAGGTACTTTTACCTTAAGTGCTCTGGAGTGGAAGAAGAATTACGAGTTTTCTTTGCAACTTTGGGCGATAACCGATAACGCTTTGCGTAGTATTAACATTCCTAACAAGTAGTGCGCGTGAGTTGTTTGAACAACTATATTTTGTAACTTTGGGCGATAACCGATAATGCTTTATTACGTATTTATAACTTTTTTGTAAGTGTTTTCTTCACTACATCGTGTTTTGAGTTCAGTGTCTTCAAAAGTTCAAAGGATCACAACCCAAATCGTCAAGGTAACTGCCAAAACCATGACGGATGAATACCAAATCGTCATATTTATGGGTCCAACCCATGACGATTTGAGGCAAATTTCGGGCAGAGAAGGGAACTTGGAAGGACCTAAATCGTCATGGTTTGAGTTAATAATATGACGACATAAACCTTAAATTGTCATATTATCTCTTTGAACCATGACGGGTTTAGGGAATGTCGGGCAGAGAAGGGAACTTGGAAGGACTTAAATCGTCATGGTTTGAGCTAATATTATGACGACTTCAACCAAAAATCGTCATATTATCTCGTTGAACCATGACGAGTTTAGGGAATGTCGGGCAGAGAAGGGAATTTTAAAGGATCCAAATCGTCATGGTTTGAGTTCCTAATATGACGACTTGTGGGTAAATCAGTAAAATCGTCACATACGATTTTATATCCTTGACGACTTAGGCATTTAAACCGTCCCAATTGTTCATCTTTTACCTCAAACATTCCTTTTACCCTATCGATCAATATGGCCATATGCAATCAAGAAATTGGTTCAAGTAGTAGTGGTTATGCATACCAGCTTAACTTAATAGAAAAGTTCAACTAATTCAACAAACAAAATAACCCAATTCAACAACTAAAGCTAATACAAAATACGTAGGGAAAGGTTGCCATAAGTTCATTCATTCATAGGGATTAAAGACGCGTCGTCCCTTCGTATCCACCATCTTTCGGCCGCGAATCATGTTGATGCGTACAACCCTATCACATTCAATACAACAGCAGCTATAGTGGGGCTTTTCCTGACGTAGTGTATACAAATGACGTTGATGAATCACACGTGGATCATCCTCGCGAATCGGTGGTGGGTTTTGATGATAAAGCTCAGAAGCAAATGGAATTACTGGATACTGACGATGACTGGGGCCAGGCAGATATTCAGGAACATAATCCCCCCGCAATCGTCGTGGGGGAGGTCGATCAATGAGTTCATTCATTTGACGTCGTGGGGGTTCAGGATCAACCTCTGAACCAAATGGATAGCGAGGAGGGCTGAGCTCTTCGAGGCTAGACAAAATAGCAATGACCATGAAATATATTGTCAAGGTTGGTGGAAGGTACGACAAAATAACAAAATCATCACTCACAGGCAGATAAGTAGAATGTACGAGAGCACAAAAACCAACTACATACAATTTAGGGAACAAAAGTTTAACTAACAATTTAGTAATTCAACAACTAAAGAAATTGAAAACACTTTAAGGAAAGATTGTTCTAAGTTCACTCATTAGGATTGATAACACGCCCAGATCTGGTTACATCCCCAGATCTCTCAATCATGTTGTTGTGACGTATCACCCTTAGACAGGTTGAACAAAAACAACGAAGCAATGGTTCCATGTCACCAACTCTTTTTCGTCGAAGATTGACTACATTATGTGTTGAAAACAATGGTATGAAAACAAAGTTATGTTCAGCAACGTTTTCCTCGGTTGGTAGTGGGAGTGGTAATGGAACTAGCTCACTCTGTGGAGCACTTGTCTCTCCAAGGCTGTATAGCATAACAAAGACCATGCATCAATATCGTCACGGTAAGGATGAACAACTTGACGACTCACAAACACATCGTCATGCTTTAGTATAACAGTGTGACGACTTCTGAAAGTAAAGTTAAACCATTTTTCCTTTTTCTAACTCTAAAATCGTCACATACCTATCCTAAACCTTTACGACCATATAAATCAAAACAAATACGGCAGGAAATACTGGAACAAAATCGTCATGATAAGTTCTCTGATTATGACGATTTGAAAATTTGCGTACCCAGAATATGAACAATCGTCACGGACCTATATATAACCTCTACGAGTTTCTTAAGTCGTCATGATATGTCTATCGAGCATGACGAGTTCTGCAAATGTTTTACCCAGAACATGATGAATCGGCATGGATTTGAGATTTACCTCGACGATTTTTCTTCTGTAACTACAAAAAAAATTACTATTATCATGCGAATCATAGTGTTTGTAGTAAACTAACCTCCTAATTGGAGACTCATCCATGAATGGCTGCTGGGGTTGTTGTTCTTGTGGTTCTTCAAGCTCGGGTTGTTCCACAACACTTGATCTTGATGAAACTCTTCCTCTTCTTCCTCTTCTCACATAAACCAATAAACCATTATTCGATTGTGATGAAACTCTTCCTCTTCTCACATAAACCAATAAACCATTATTCGATTGTGTTTGACCAACCATATCTGTTTGCAACGTAAGTTAATCAACAATGTAAGTTAATCTACAAACCAAGCTTCTTCAAAATCCGAATTTTGAATATGTTAATTTTTTTTTGAAAATGGATTTTAGAGAGTAAGAAATGTAGTAGAGAGAAGAAGAGTGTGTTGTTGATAAGGATATATAGAAGAGGGTATTTGTTTGGGTGTTTTTTGATTAATTATGTAGTTAAATTAGTAGTAAGATTAGTATAAGGACTTTTTAGTATTTGTACACAGTTTTAGCACCCCTTATAAACTGGGGTGGGATATTTGAAGTAGTGCTCGCCCCCATTAAATATGGGCTCGCCCCCAAATTAGCCGGGTTAAAATATACCATTTCCCCACTTCAAAAATTTGCAACTACACGAAGTATTGTACCGACAAAATTAAGAGGTGGACCTAACAGATGGTCCATTAAATGAAACAAGAAACAGACCTAGATAATTAAACATCCCTAAACTTTGAAGCAACAAAGACGACCTATTATTAAGCAACAAAACTAGAGAAACTGAGATTATAAAATCCAAACTTAAAGATCTCTAGCATCTTTCCGATCATAACCACCAGTTCGTTTCCTTAAATCATTAACAGCTTCATCTTCATCACTACTACTAATATCCTCGGCTTTACCAACAACAATCTCTTTGATTTTCTGTGTAGTATCTTTAGTAGCTTCCCAAACATTTTTGACAGTTTCTTTGGCTTTCTCTCCTGTATTTGATACAGTCTCTTTGGCTTTCTCTCCTAAATTAGATGCACTCTCAGATGCATTATCTGCTCCTCTTTTTGCTTTGTCTCTCATCGTTCCAGCCACATCTTTCGTCTTTTCTTTCACATCTACACCCTTTTCTTTTGCACTCTCCATCGCATCCATGGTCTTATCCTTCATGGAACCTGCGGCGTCCATGGTCTCAACTTTCATGGTACCCGCGGCGTCCATGGTCTTGTCTTTCATGGTACCCGCGGCGTCTTTCGCAATGTCTCTCCATTCCCCTGCTTTCTCTTTCGTACTATCCACATTTTCTTTCATATTTTCTTGTGCATCACCAGACAGTTTCCTGGCATTTTCAGCCCTAGCTGCTATTGTTCCCGATGCTTCATCAGCTAGTGAATCTTTATCGTGTTTTCCATCTACAGTTCTATATCCTGCTCTGTCTCTCATTTCTCCCGCTGCTGTGTTCCTATCCTGTAAATATAATCAAACAAGATCATTACTAAAATACGAAAAGAGATATCTGGAGTGTGTTTATTGATGTTTTAGGTGTTTGAATCGAGGACTTGCTTGATTAGGATTCGAGCTTGAATAAGCAGTGGTGAAGCAAACTCTTGAGACTTTACGAACAGATACTGCCGATGAAGGAAAACAGAGGTTCTGGGGGAAGGATTTGGTGATGTTCATCAGAACATTCTTTGCAAAATACATTGCTGCCATTGTTACTTACTGCGTTAATCTCCTACTTGTTCTTGTTTGTTTTTGCTTTCTTTAACTTGTTAAAGCTTTTTCTGATTTGGAACTGAACGTTTGGGGGGATTGAAATAGGAAAGTGAATAGAGAAAATGGCGTTGTGTTACATTGACACGTTGAAAAAAGTAAGTTACACGTATCCAACATGCGCCGCAGAGTTGACAACACATCCATTTAACTTGTTACGCTGTAACATAGCATCCGGTAAAATGACATTAAACGGGAGATCAAAACCGTACATGTGTCCAGGAAGATATTATATCTATCATATAAAACACATCGAAGACAAGTTGACCTACATAAACGGATCGTTGCGATCTCGACAAATGTGAGATCCAGTGGTGGGATGGTGGGAGAAGTTCTTTAATCTAGGTTGTTGGTGTAGCATGTGAACTTAAATCCCCACTCAAGTACTTTTTTTTTTTTTTTTTTTTTTAAAAAAAAATTATTATTCTGAATCTGAATCAACAGGATTACAAGTTTTAGATGGAAGCTTGGCAACAAGCTGGGCTCCAATCCCTTTTTGAAGAACAACCCCAATCCTATGAAACAAAAAATCTCCCACTATTACATTAGCATCGTGGCTAGCCATATAATTGCGTAGTCTCTTAAGAAACTCCACCGTGTCACTCCCCAACTCCCCCAAAGTGGTAAAAGCCAGCACTCCAAGACCAAAACCCTGAGCTGTACACTTCTCTAAATATTTGATTCTCTTCCAGCGACAGCATCATCAATTGCTTTGCCAGGGACAAAAGTACGCACACCGCCACCGGTGAAGGGAGAAACAACTGTGATATCCATACACACGTCATGACCATTATCCCAGTTATACACTAAGATAT
>JAJJMA010011884.1:1414-16500 GCA_023529015.1 Papaver nudicaule | reverse complement strand
ATTTTTTGCCCCGAAGTGAACACATATTTTTATGCCCCCAAAACTGCACAAATTTCTAATAATAAACAACATTTTTTTTTGCGAGATTAATAATCCAGTAGAAAAACTAAAGTTATTTGAAGCACAAAAAGAAAAAACTTACAAAGTTGTTCGAAATATTTCCGCCCTTCGCATATTTTTAGATGCAAACTCTCTAATAATAGACTTGTATTTACTTTTTCAGCTATCGCTATTTCAATAGCTATCATAGCTAAACCATTCAATCTCTCTTGTAACATTGACGATCGAAGATAATAAACAAGGTAGTTAGATTTGGATCCCAAAATTATTACATCGTAGTAGTTAACCGACAAATCAAAGGAAAAGGTGTCATCATCTTTGATGGTTGTAAATAGTAAAAAAAGCACAAATTATGGTTAAGGTGTCAGAGAGTAAGGTTTCTCTCGATTACCGTACATGAACCATAAGTGAAACATGTCATGTTGTAAAAATGGCATAAAACGAACACAAAGTATGATGCACTAACATTGTTATCAATTATTTACGAATTTGATAGGGTTAATAACCGAATAGATGAATTGGTCCTCATATTTCTTATATTTTTTAATAAAACCCCTGTTTAAATCCCTGTATTTTCATTTTCTTTGATATAACTTTAACACATAACTATATATTTTTATGCCCCAAAGCTTGAATGCCCCAAAGTGGGGCTTGTCCTGCTTTACCGCCAGGACCGGCCCTGAGCATAGATAACATCTCCAATACAGTGGAACTGTTAATGGAAGTGAGTTGCAATTTGGGTACCAAGCACAATGGTAGGAACAGAGAAGTTCAACGTATTTTTGCTGGAATCATTGAGAAGCATGAGCAAGGGTTTATAACACCAATGAAAGGAAATACAGATGTATTAAGCAGCAGAGTAGTAGAAGAAGGGGCTATGAGTATCTCCAATGTGTGCTGAAATTCTATCCTGGAATGCAAGGGGCCTTAACGGCATGGACAAGATAAACAACCTAAAGGAGATGATTAGATTATACAAGCCTAAAGCAGTAGTAATACAAGAAACCAAAATGTGGAAAGTTACAAATTGGTTTATTAATCAGATTTGGGGTGACTCCAATAATCAATGGAGGATGATAAAGTCAGAAGGATTATCAAGGGGAATGATCATTATATGGAACTCTGATTTATTACAGTGTATTGATGAAGCTGTATCGCCAAATACACTTAGCCAAAGGTTCATTACCATGGCTGATGGTTTTGAATGGACACTTACCAATGCTTATAGTCCTTGTGATGATGATGGTAGATTGGAATTTTGGCATGAAATGGAAGACCTTACAGGATGGGCTACTTCAGCTTGGTGTATTGCTGGGGATTTCAATGCCATTAGGAGGAGTTTGGAAAGAAACAAGCCAAGAAGGGGTTCAAAAATTGGAAAAAGGCTATTCAATTTGTTCATGAGCTGTCATGATCTCATTGACCTCCCTGTTTCCGGAGGGTTATTCACATGGACAAACATGCAAGAAAATCCAATTTTATGTAGGCTAGACAGAATACTCATATCTCCAGAGTATGAAGGTAAATTTCCTAATATCTCTCAAATTCTACTGTCCAGAAACACCTCATACCACTCCCCAATCCTATTCACCACTCACAGCAACATCAAACACAACCCACCCTTTAGAATTGAGAGCTTTTGGTTCTCTAATAAAACTTTCTTGAGTAGTCTACAAACTTGGTGGGATGCAATGGAATACTCTGGTTCACCTAGCTTTGTGTGGGCTAAAAAGCTACAAAACCTCAAGTTTTTCCTCAAGAGATGGAGCAGAGAACAATATGGTCAATTTGCTGCCAAGAAAGCTGAGCTAACAAGGAAAATAGATTCCCTAAATCTCAAAGAAGAGCAGGGAAGTATATGCAATGAAGCATTCATTGAAAGAAGGGAATGGAAAATAGAGCTCAAACAAATCAGAGTAGATGAGTATAGAAGAAGCATGGCAAGAGCTAAAACGAAACATTTAAAAGATGGTGATCAAAACACAAAGTACATGCATCAAATTGCAAATGGGAGAAGAAAAAGAAATACTGTACACAAGCTGGTTATCAATGGGGAAGATGATTTCAATCAAAATCATATTAAAGAAGAATTTTGGGAATACTTCTCTTCTCTTTTCAAGGAGCAACACAATTGGAGACCTCAATTAAATGCAAATGACTTCACCAAAATTACAAATGAAGAAAAAGAATGGATGGAGAGACCTTTCAGTGAAGAAGAAATTTGGAACACCATAAAATCTTGTGGTAACAATAAGTCACCGGGCCCAGATGGTTATACTTCCGAGTTTTACAAAGCAGCATGGACAGTGATAAAAGAGGATCTTATGGCTGTCATTCATGAATTTCATGAAGAGGAAAGGATCAACTGGAGGTTAAATTGCTCTTTCATCAGTCTAATTCCAAAGAAGGAGGAATGCAGCAGGCCTCAACACTTCAGACCAATTAGCCTAGTCAACAGCACATACAAAATTATCACAAAGGCAATGGCAAACAGATGTAAAACAGTCATTCCTAAACTTATTTCTGAACACCAGGGAGCCTTTGTTAAGGGTAAGTTGATTCATGATGGGGTGTTAATAGCAGGAGAACTATTAGATGCAAGGCTCAAGAGTGGTGTACCAGGAATCCTATGCAAATTGGACCTTGAAAAAGCCTTTGACAATGTCAATTGGCATTGTGTTGATTCAATCCTGGAGAGTACAGGATTTGGAGAAAAATGGAGGAATTGGATACAATGGACTCTCTCATATGCACAATCTTCAGTCCTTGTAAATGGCTCCTCATCAACAAAATTCAAGCATCATAAAGGTCTAAGGCAGAGAGACTCCCTCTCCCCATTTCTCTTCATACTTGTAGCTGAAATCTTCACAAAAATCATGAGAAGAGCTGAACAACTAAATATGATTTCAGGATTTCAAATGGGTGATGAACTGAAAGTAACTCATCTGCAATTTGCAGATGATACTTTAGTCTTCTTGGATGCAAGAGAAGAGCAGGTGGAAAATCTTTTCATGATCTTACAAGTGTATGAAGCAATTACTGGCCTCAAGGTAAATCTGGAGAAGACTACTCTCATCAGCATTGGTGCTGATTATAGATTGCAGAGCATGGCTGACATTCTTCACTGCAAAACTGAAAAGCTCCCCTTCAAGTACCTTGGACTTCCTCTAGGCTCAACAGCTAAACAAACAAGTGTATGGGAATGCATCATTGAGAAGTTCACTAAGAAGCTGGCCAAGTGGAAGAGAAGATTTCTCACAAAGGCAGGTAAAATAGAACTCATCAAAAGTGCTTTAGCCAGTTTGCCCATCTATTTTATGTCCATTATGCAACTCCCAGTGTCAGTGGAAAGGAGAATGAGGAATATTATGAGAGATTTTCTTTGGGGCTCCACCAGTGAAAGAAAGAAAATTTGTTGGATTGCATGGGAAAAGATATGCAAATCCAAAGAAGATGGTGGCCTTGCTGTGAAAGATTTGAGAGGAATGAATAAGGCTTTACTCTCCAAATGGAGTTGGAGATATGCCTCTTCAAAGAAATCCATGTGGAGAAAGGTCATCCAATTAAAAACAAAATCTGAGGAAGCTGATCTCGCACCAAATGAATGCAAACTGGCAGAGGATTTTGGAATGGGATACAAAAAGAAAGATGGTTAGTGGACAAAACTTCAAAAATACAAGTAGCAAATGGAAAGTCTGTCAAATTCTGGTATGATAAATGGCTCACCAGTACACCACTATATCTGTCATATCCTAGAATCTTCAAACTGGTGAGAAAGAAGTCCGCTACTGTTGCAGAACTGATTACTCAAGACAGATGGACTATATCACTCACAAGAAATCCCAGCAGAGCAGAGAGAAAAGAATTAAAACAACTACTATTAGCTCTTGGTGATGCTCCTGAACTGTCAGAAGAGGAAAACCATATCATACCCTACTCAATATCACAGTTCTTAACCAAGGATGAATATCAATGGCTGCTCACCCAAACAAATCCACCTGGTACTTCTAACTTCCCTTACAAGTGTGTGTGGAAAAAGTATATTCCTCCTAAAGTCAAATTCTTTATATGGTCAGTGCTACATAATGCCATTGCTACAACCAATAACCTGATTAGAAGGGGTTGTGAGATTGAAGAACTCAGGTGTAGCTTATGCAGCAATGTGGATGAAACAATAGACCATCTGTTACTTCATTGCAGATTCTCAAAACAGATATGGGACTATTTCATATCCAGCTAGGGGCTTCATTGGAACTTTAAAACCTCTCTGAAAGATCATTTGATAGATTGGCTGGAAATAAAGGGAAAAAAGTTGGGGAGGAAGCTATGGCCTATAATTCCAGCAGCTATTCTCTGGGCAACCTGGAAGGAAAGAAACAGTAGGGTAATGGGGAAAAGAAGACCTAGAAGCGTGGAGGATATCATCAATGATATTAAAGCAATGATTTACAAATGGGGTTCACTCCAAAAATGGTTTTACACTATCAGATTTGGGGACTTAATACACAATTGGGACCTTGTAATGGAGCACAGTGTGACTCAATGATTGTAATCTAATTTGGCTTTGGCAGTTTGGGCCTAAGCTTTCTCCTGTAAGTTTTTCACTTCAATAAAATTTTAACCCTTTACATCAAAAAAAAAAAAGTTAGCTTTGTAAATAGTACCAAAACGAGTTACTTAATTCAAGTTCCTTAATCGATAAGGTGCGAAAAATACAAAAAAAGAAGAACGAGAAAAGAATGAAATCTTTACGTCTTAATAATGTCATTTGACAATGTTCATGATGTTCATGAAACAAAGTGTTATGATTAGGGTTTGAAAAATGGATGATTGAAGAAGATAATACCTTAGCAAAATAAAACGCCATAATTATAGGTAGTTATATTTGGCTACAATGACTAAGTTTGATTTGACTTTATTGAATTGTATTTAGTTATTTTGAAAATGAAAAAATTAAAAAAGTTTAAAAGTGAAGTATGGATTGTATATATTCAAAGTGAGGGTTGTATTTAGTCACTGCCTTTTATATTGTTAATTATCATTTTAACTTTGACCATAGGTAAATACATCGTTCTCCGCCGTTTAAATACAACTTAACATTTACCGATTTCTCGTCTACCACTGTTATTAACCCTGCAGTTAATTTCCAATCTTTTCGAGGGATTCTTCAAGACTTTGTCTTCCGTTGGAATTGATCGTTTTCGATCCAACTCAGGTTACACAGATTTAGAGATTGATTTTTGAGATTGTTCATATCTTACCATAGACTCACAAACCTAAAAGTTGGTTGTGTATTTCGGTACCTCTGCTTTTTATGGTACCTTAACGACTTTTGCCAATTTTAAAACAGAAAATAAAACCATAGAAAAGTTGTCACGGTTCAAAATTACCGACCATGACGATTTATCATGAAAATCTTTTTTTTTTAAATTAATATCTAGTGAAATATCCTCATGGATTAAGGTCTTGACGGGCGTGTAATACAATCTGGATAAAAAAAAATCTTAGAAATTTCAAAAAATAAGGGAATGACTAAATACAACCTACACTTAAGTTAAATACAACCCACACCTAAAAATCAAGATATTTGTGAACCAGTTTATGTGGGTAAACAAAACCCAATGTTATCCTCATCTTTTTCCTTGTATATCGGGATAAATTTTACAGAAAAGAACCAAAACTAATTTTGTATTCTGATGTTCCGAACTTAGAATTGGTAGTAATACGTAAATGAAAAAACTGATTTCAAAATGATGGAACCAATCAGATTCTTTCATATTGGTTACTACAAGATGCCATTGATAATTTTTGTGTCGTTTAGATTAAACACAAGTAGATTTATAAATCTTCTAATGTGGTAAACTGATTCCCACGTTTGTTCTCGAGAAAATCTAAACCCATCTATATGGTTTTTTTTTGCTTTTTGGTTTTCATTAGGTATTAGTTAGATCTTATGATCAAGATTTCATCGCCTTCTTAGACAACTCGATCGACAGCGATGGTGATGGCATAAAAATAATAGTGGGTATTAATTACCCACAAAACATAGGGTTTACAATCATTTCTTTTGAAAGTGAGTGTTGTATATATTCAAAACATAGGTTGTATTTAGTCACTCCCAAAAATAAATAAATTTAAATCTTAAATAAAATTAACACTAATTAATCATGGGCAGTTATGCCAACGAGGGTGAGAAAAGTCTTTGTTTTCGTCTCTTATTTATCTGACTCCCGTTTGTTTGTATAACTCAACACCCCCCTCGTGAAAAATTCAAAGCCCCTGAATAATCTAGGCAACTAAAGCGAGCTGTCTAAGTGGCCTTCTATATGTCGTCAACATTTGTGATAAGCCGTATACACAAGCCGGGCAAGTTTCTTCAAGTGAGATTTTGAGGTGAAATTACCTTATAGTAATTGGATCAACCGACCGAGGGTCCAAAGGGAGGGAGACTCTTATATGATGAGTTTTTGTTTAGTGTCTGTCACATTTTCATGGTCCCGAGGTTTAAAAAGAAAAGCTTTCATCTCGATCGTTTTTCTTCGAGTTTTTTTGCGTTACAGAGTTATTGATCAGTGTGTCACTCGTAATTTGAAACAATTTTTTTCGAAATATCATCGCCAGTTGAAGAATTTTGAAATTGAGTCCTCAAAATCTTTATTTTTCTTCTTCTATTTTTGTTGCAATCTTGATTGATTTAAGATTATTTTTAATGATTTGAGGTTGATCAATCGGTCCGCCTTTCTGCCGTGATTTTGAGCGGCCATCTAATAGTATAAGAATCTATCAATTCAACCTATGTTAATCCCATTATGGTGCTTTGTCAATGTTTAGAGTACATCAACATGGCCTAGACCACATTCGGTTTGGTGGATACGGATGTGTTAGCAATAATTAGGGTGAATAATAAAATACTTTACAATCACATGGAATGCAGCAGCTTTGTCTATGTCGAGCAACATATCACGTGCCATGGACGCCAACAAACGAAGAAAACAATAGGAGAATAGGACTTTGAGATTGAGACCTTCACTGAAATCAAGACCACCCTAAACAACGGACCGAAAAAATCATGGGCAATTTTCTAAATGGCCTAGAAAATTATGGCTAATTATCAAAGTGTCCGTTTTTTGAAATTGTTTTACAAAGTGGCCAACATTGACCTTTTCCGTCCCGTTTTTTTTTCAAAAAACGGGTAATGGAAGTTAACCCACTAGATGGCAGTTAACCCACATGCTAAAAGACATAAAAACCCCTGAATGAATTGAGTTGGAATTAGTCTTACGAGTTGGCCTCATTAACCAGGTTGACAACCGAGTTAACCCAATCATATGTGCACGTATAAGAAACTCGCTTGGATACAATGAAAGTGATCTTTGTTTTCTGCTAATGTACAGTTCTCCTGCTAGTGTAGAGTTCATCCCTAATCCTTCTCCTGCTAGTCACCTAATTACAAACACCTTGTATGCATCCTCTGTTTGGTAGTGGAGATATGTGATGGATGTATGTTTGTCTCATTTTGTACCTTGTTCTTCCCTGCAAGTTTAACAACTAAACAAACCAATATTCCTCAACATCCAGAAGCACCATAAATTAATCACACCCAATTGATTCATTAACAAACTTATCCCCATAAATTTTCAAATGAGATTCAAATCAAGAATATACCAAGAACCCGGATTTTAAATCAAACAACGAAATCAATACCCTCTTCCACCTGAATCTAACTCTGTGTGCCTGAATTTGAACCCGTCCCCTGAATCTGAAACACATTCACAAATTTTTTTTTTTTTTACTAAATTCATACATCATCTACTGTCAATTACCAAATACAACATTCAATAAACCTTAATCAGGATTATAAACACAATCAATTACTAACTATACAGTCAATTAACCCAAATTAGGGTTCATAAATTAATCCCCAAATTACAAAGATTAGGGTTCCAGAAAAAAAATCAACTAAAAAATTGAAATACGCACCTCAAATCATCATCAAACCTTTAAATCCTTTCACCACCATCAACCCAAAACGACAAATCCCTGAAACCCCATCGAAAAACTCATTCTGTTCGTTTTCTTACAGAACTCACAATTATAAATCCATTCAAAATCAAACCTAACTATGCCTCGATTATTTCCCTCTTATTTTTGTATCTATGTTCTGTTAAACCTCGGATTTACAGTCGCCATTGATGACCTTGAGAGAACTCAGAGAGAACCCAGAGAGAAACGAAGAAGAAAGAAAGAACGAAGAAGAAGGAAAAAAAACGAAGATGAATTTTTCGTTGACTGATTTCTTTTTAGTGTGTTAGGGCGCACGTGTTAGCTTGCACGTGTGTCTGGTCGATCTATCACCATCTATTGAATGAGCGGTAGATTAGTGGTAAGGATAGGATGGTAAAATGCATAGGGAATCTTGACCAAGTCAATGGTTTTGACTTGGATGGTGGGCCCAGACGGAAAATTTAACGGTTTGGCCATTTTGTAAAACAATTTCAAAAAACGACCGACATATTAATTAGTCATAATTTTCTAGGCCATTTTAGAAATTTGCCCAAAAATCATTTGATCCTGCTAAGAATATTAATGAAGGATCACGACTATATATCCGATGTCTTTCTCTTCTGAGTTCGAGGTAAGCCAGCCCCCATGCTGTGAACTCCTCCAAGCATTTACTCTGTGCGACAAACCATTTTGGAGTTGCTTGAAATAAATGATGTGTAGTGTGTACATTTGAGTTGTACCTTACATGAGATGTAGAGAAATTATATAGAAATCTTACACAGTTGGCAGCGTCTCGTAGAAATTTTTATACTATACGGTTCTAAGTGACAGTTAGAAAACTGAACAAAAATTTTGGTTTCTAATAGACACCATTGTTGTATGTTGATGAAGATATCTCATTGACGAAATGTCTGTTGGAGATGAAAATAATATAATCACTTTAAGTGATGAATTGAAGATATTGAAATGAAATCAAGATGTAAAATATCCATTGATGAAGAAAAGAAAAGATACAGATAAGAGCAGAGGTCAAGAGAAAAGAGAAAGAGTAAAGTTGAATAACATACCAAAATAACAGACAACTGATATAAACAACAAACATAACGGTACGGACAAACAGGCTGTAAAATATAGCCTGGACCAATTAAAGAATAGTATACGGATTGCCACAGCTGATGAACCAGAGCCATGATAGAGAATAAGATGAACGGATAAGATTTAACCGCTACTAGCCCCCCGCAAGTTGATGTGGGCTGCTGGCAGAACCTTCAACTTGTCCCTGAGATAAGCAAATCTTGGTCCAGCAAGTCCTTTTGTGAAAATGTCAGCCACCTGATCCACTATAGAAATGTATGAGACCTGAATATTCTTTGCCTGCACAAGCTCCTTAACAAAGTTAAATCTATAGCCAGATGCTTCATTCTGGTATGGAGAACATGATTTCAAGAATATGATATGGTTCTCATATTGTCACAGAAGAGAATTGGATGTTGGGGTAGAAAAATGTATAAATCCTGCATCAACTTACATAACCACATGACTTCAGCTGCTGAATTTGCTAGGCTTCTGTACTCAGCCTCAGTGGATGAACAAGCAACTGTAGGCTGTCTTTTGCTAGATCATGAAACTGGATTAGAGCCAAAGAATATACAATAACCACCTGTGCTTCTCCTTGTATCTGGATCACCTGCCCAATCTGCATCATTGTAACCATGAAGTGTTGATAAACCCTTAGTAAATAGAATGCCATGATCCATAGTGCCTTTTACATATATGAGAATTCTCTTAGCTGCAATCATGTGTTCAGTTGTTGGTGATTGCATAAACTGGCAAACCTGATTCACTGCAAACCCAATTTCTGGCCTTGTCCAAGTAAGATATTGGAGTGCACCTACCAGGGATCTATATATGGATGGATCATCAAGCTTAGTACCAGTATTAGCAAGCAGTTTGAAACTAACTGGAACAGGGGATGAACATGGTTTTGCACCAAGCATATCAAATTTCTTCAAAAGATCCAAAGCATACTTAGTTTGTGACATGAAAAGACACTTATCATTTCTCTTTACTTGTAGTCCCAGAAAGTAATGAAGGTCGCCCAAATCTTTTACAGGAAAATGTGATTTTAGCAGCTCAATCAATTCAGTACAGTATTCCTGAGAGTTACCAGTTAATAAAATGTCATCCACATAAACTAGACAATAGGTAATCCTTGATCCTCTCTTTTGCACAAAGAGAGAAGTATCAGTAGCAGATAGGGCTGTCAATAATAATCCGATATCCGATATCCGTTTGAATTTATCCGAGATCCTATAGGATATTATCCGATATATCGGATATCGGATATCGGATATTTATTCCTTCTTAACATATCGGAATCGGATTAGGCCCTATCGGATATCGGATATCCGATATCCGTTAGGGAATAGGGATGTATTTGTAATTTTACATGACAGCCTAAATATTAGCCGTTCAGATCTTATCCTTTAGCATCTACACCGTTGATGTCTAGATATATTACCCTCACTCTATCGTTTTCTCTCCATAATTTCTCTCCACCTCTCTCTCGTTCTCACCTTCTTCTTCTTCTTCCCCGATTGCGTTTACCTCCGGACCCCTTTCCCGTTATTTTCAACGATTCGAGAACAGGACAGCTTGACAAGAACTTCTTGGTCAAGCTTGTATCATCAATTGCAACCCATTTAAGCTTCAGATATTTGAGGTTAGGTAAATCAAACGAATCCGGCAAATAAAGGGGGAAATTTATTTCATCAAACGGCGTGAGGCAGTGGTAGATCGAGATGCAGTTCCTGAACACGGCGTCTTACAACAGCAAGCATCCAAGTATCAAGGGGGGAATTTATTTCATCAAACGGCAAATAAAGGGGGAAATTGATATCTGTAATGCTTGGTTGATCTTGCTATTTCAAATTCAGATCGAAAATCAATATCAAGAATCAATCTCTCTCCATCAATAATCACATCTATGTATTCATATTCTCCTGTAAAAAATAATCAAACTAATTTTGAGTTCTTCAATTGAACAAAAATGGAGCCAATTAAGAAAGATCATTTTAAGTATGATTATTACCAGCTGGATAAGCATGAGTTTTTTCCCAACGAGATTTACAAATTGAAGCATCATATCCAAGAATTGTCAACAGAGTTCAAACCGATTGAAGGTGTTGCCTTTCATCTGTTCCAGGAAATTCCTAAGAGCGTTTTTCGTTTTTGGTCTTGGTTAATTTCTGTAAGAGTAAGCCTTTTCCTTTTATAGAAGTATGAACAATTTTACTTTTATAGATTTTCCTAAGAAATCGGATAAATATCCGATATCCGATATCTTTACGCTATCGGTAACGATATCTGATTTTCGATATCCTATAGGATATTATCGGATATCGGATATCCGATAGCACTAACACTATCGGATACGGATTTGTCAATATCCTATAGGATATCAAAGATTGACAGCCCTAGTAGCAGAAGGTATGAAGCCATAAGATATCAAAACATTCATAAGTATCTCATACCAAACTCTTGTAGCTTGCTTCAAGCCATAAATGGATTTGTGTAACTTGCACACATAATCTGGGTGTTCAGGATCAACAAACCCTGGTGGCTGAACCATGTAAACTTTTTCAGCTAAATCCCCATGTATGAAAGCATTACTCACATCCAATTGTTTGATTTTCCAGCCAAAATTAACATCAACTGATAATATAACTCTAATTGTGGTAGGTTTGCAATTGGACTAAATGTTTCAGTATAATCTTCACCCTCTCTTTGATGAAAACCCTTTGTAACTATTCTAGATTTGTGTGTGTCAGTTGAGCCACAAGATTTTTCTTTAATTCTAAATACCCACTTACAACCAACAAGATTCTGTCCAGTGTAGAGGACCTTAGTCCATGTGTTAGCATTCTCTAATGTTGTATGTTCTTTAACCATAGATTTTCTCCATACTGGAATTCTAAAGGCTTGACTAAAACATGTAGGTGTAACATTTGCTCCAAAACTTCAGTAATACTTTCAGAAAAATCATGCTTTGAAGAAAAGGCTTTAGGTTTGAAAATACATCTTTTTCCTCTTGTAGTCATGTTATGTGCATTAACAGCTGCTGAAACAGATGATGCTGGAGCAGATTCAACAGTTGAACTTGTTGATGCAGCATGATCTGAAGGAGATATAACACCTGGAGAATCTGAAGAGGCAGGCACTGGAGCTTCATTTATTTTGTCAAAGGCTTCCATAATCTGAATAACTTCTGAATCTGAAGGTTAAGATGCAATGCTTTCAGAAACAGAAGTATTCCTTGACTTTAAAGGAAATTCAGTTTCTCTGAAAATAACATGCCTTGAAATAAACACTTTACCACTTGACAACTCAAGATATCTATAGCCTTTATGCTTATCACTGTAACCAATGAACACACAAGGAGAACTTCTGGGCTGCAATTTGTTATCTGTGTAAGGTCTGAGCCATGGAAAGCATAAGCAACCAAAAACCTTTAAGAAGGAATAATCAGGCTTTCTGTTGTACAAAACACTACACGAAATTTCCTTTTTACGCCGTTGCAAAAAATAAAAGCAACGGCGAGTGGCCGTTGCCGAGACGCCGTTATTATTGGTGTTACAATAATTTCAGCAACGGATCTGCCGTTGGTGTAAGTATAATTACAGCAACACATGCATCTGTTGCAGTAATTATTGTCACGGATGAGAAATGCCATCATACCGTGTGGCAACCTACTGTAACGGTCTACCCGTTACGGTGGGCAGTAACTGATTCAACAACTTTTAACTGTAACATTATATTCAACGACGTTTTTTGTGTAGTAATGGTTTATCCGTTTGCCAGCTGGCAGTTTTCGTAACTGCTTCGAAACAGCCAGCACCGTTGCGTCTACCTAACTGATACTCTAACTGTTAAAGTAACGGAATACACTGATGGACTCTATTTTCTAACGGTTCAGCGCTTGCCACCTGTCCTTCTGCCGTAACGGATCCAACAACTTTTGCTCCCGTTAGACCACGGCGTGTAACGGATAAATTTTAACGGCTTAGTCAACGTTTGTATTTGTGGAAA
Source organism: Papaver nudicaule (assembly GCA_023529015.1). NCBI lineage: Eukaryota > Viridiplantae > Streptophyta > Magnoliopsida > Ranunculales > Papaveraceae > Papaver > Papaver nudicaule. Next base: position 3,348 of record JAJJMA010011884.1, on the reverse strand, counting down.
ACGCATCTGTAACAATTTTTAGGATTGCCACGTGTTTTTGCAACTAACAGATTTGTGTAACGTCTGTTATCGTTGGAAGAAACTGTATTATTTTTTTAAAAAAAAAATAACGCTGCCAAGCGTTAAGCCCTGCGTTACAATTGCACCTGGAATACAATTCATTCCGGAATCTGAAATACAGTTCATTTGTGAACCTGTAATACAGTTCTTTCCTGAACCTGCAATACAATACAATTCATTTCTAAACCTGCAATACTGAATCGAAATCCAGTAATTTTCAATTCATTCCCACTGAAATACATCCATTCTCATTCAACTAACACACGCATTTCATTCAAACTCTGAAAATCATACAACCGTTTATACATCCATTCACTACACTCATTCACAATCCTAAATTTATAAAACAAACATACATAAATTTTTACCTGTGTTTTTACTACTCCTAGATTAGAAGGTTGTGTGTTTCAGCAGTTTTCAGTTTATGCAATGTTCTGTAATGATACCTTGGATCAGAAGAAGCTTTTAGGACGTCGAATGGAGTAGTCAGTCGACCTCAGATGTGAGAGTTCTGTGAAACAAGGAAACAAAGCTTTGAGTTGTCTATATAGTTGACAGAACAGCCACTTGAATAACATAATATGACCCACTAACAGAATTGTCTATAATCATATCAATAACATGCAATATTGGTTATAACAAACAGCTTCATCTTAGTTTAGGCTATGCGGTAAGGTAGCCGAAGCCCTGGCATACGCCTACGACATAATTCTCATCTTATATGAAAGAGAGAACAAGCTACAGTAGCTCAAATATTTGACCACAGAACTAAACTGATAATGAGCTTAATTCTCATCTGTAACTGAGGCACACTAGCAATCATACACAATCATAGCTTAATTAGAGTTCATACCTGAAAATAACTACTAGGGGAAATAACCAAAAAGATTTGCGCCGGACGTTCTTCCACTTCTACAACAAATTAAGACAAGTTATCAGCAAATATCATTGATAAATGAAATCAAACAGGATATCACAACTAAAGCATTCAAGAGATAATATCAGGTAATGAACAAACCTGAGATTAAAAAAGGAGACCTGCAGCAGCACCGTGGAATAACAAGAATGAAAAATAATTACAACAATGTCTTTAAAGGTTATCCAATGGTTGGAAGGAATTCATTCCAAAAACATTGCTAGTGGTTGGGAGGAATTCATTCCAACTCTTGGACAACCTTTGCAAGGACAATTTACTCCCACTTCTGCACCTGCCATACCAGCAGAATCAACCCTAGATTACCTCCTCACTGGTATTCTCTAGCTTCAAGTCTGCGCGTTGAATCTTCAAAAAATAAACATAAAGGTAGTAACTATCAACCTTAGTTAATGTACCATAGAAATGATAACAAATACTGAAAACATGCATATTGAGAGTTTACTCACTAATGCAAGAAGCATCATCACTGGTCAAAGTATATGAACTTGATCACAACCTGAAAATAACAAAAGAGTAGACATAAGTTAGTAAGATGAGCACTAAAAGGATCAAACTCAGAAATTTCAATATCAGTAATATATCTTATATTCTAACTAACTGAGGAGTTGATTTGGCAACGGAAAAGGCCACTTTCTCCCACTTGTGTGCCTGTCATACCAGCAAAGAAGAGAAGTGTACATGTAGGTCAGTATGAAACGAACTAGAATACATAATTATCCAAGAACATGAACGAGTAAGTAACTATGTTACCTGGTATTTGATTGTCACTCTTTATAGCAAACTCAACCATTCTGCAAGTTCCTGCAAAAATATAACAAACTAGTCATATTCCCTCCTCCTTTACCCGGGCTGGGGACCGACATCTCAAATAACGGAGTTAAAAAGGGGTTGACAGGTACACAAAAGCAAATAAATAAACAACATCGAATATTTGATA